>OY284491.1:46881883-47098883 GCA_958336395.1 Ctenicera cuprea | reverse complement strand
ATATATATATATATATATATATATATATATATATATATATATATATATATATATATATATATATATATATATATATATATATATATATATATATATATATATATATATATATATATATATATATATATATATATATATATATATATATATATATATATATATATATATATATATATATATGTGCACGGCTATCTTACTCGCCTCCGAACATGTAACAGACGCCCACGCCTCCATCTCAAGGAATAGGTTTTTCCATGTGTATTCTTCGTTAATATATTAAATAAGGCTTTTTTAACAAGGGCATCAAGAGAGGGGTAAGGAATTTCGATATTTGAGATATACAAAAAAATTATGCGCAAGAAATAGCAACTCGACTCCGACTACACTACTACAATGTGGCCTCCAGGTGTATATGGTTGTGCAAAGACAGTCGACGTACTCGCCTCCAGCAATGTTGCCGTTCTCTTGTATTATTTGGGGAAGGATTAGAAGTAGCGCGACATTCTGCTTTCGCATTTCGGCACGGCGAACGTGATGAGGTACTTAGCATCGCGCGGATAGCGTTGTGGGTGTGTTAACAAATTCTTGTACCTTACATACAGTAATGCAAATAACCTAATTAAATCAGCTGCCTTGTAGTTAATGAAATTTTCGAGGTAATATTGGAGTTAATGATTAATGTGTTAAACTCTGGGAAAATCCGCGTAAATTTTTGTTTCTAGCACCTAGTCCTTCTTTCTGAACAACAAACAGAATTTCCACAGTAATTTTTTGAATTGTCATATGTAGTCAGTTTAAAACGTCGCTCTGAACGAACGTGCTTGAGAGAACAAAATTTTCTAGAGTGGTTGCTTTAGAATTTTCTGCAGTATGCTTATAGTAAAACCAAATCCTATCACAATAGGGCGTAGAAAAGGCCAAGACAGTACCCACGGGGCTATTTCCAAATACAAATACGATCCTCATAACTTCAAGAAAACACCGATCTTAACAAAACTGGCATTACAAAATAATAACCAATATCCAGAAGAAACTAACACACCAAATATATCAACAAGCAATAAATTCGGCGAGCTGACGGATGATTCAACACCTATGGGGCCCAAAACCAAAACTTAAAACAACAACTACTTATTCCAATCAAAAAAATCAATTCGTTAGCGGGATCGCGCGTATCGAAACGTTCGCTCGCGATACCATTTCACTACGCACTTTCCGGTTGTCCCACTGTTCTAAAAAGTGTTTTTGAATTTTCAAGGGAAAATCAAAATGTTCATTCACCGTATTAGGTAAGTTTATACTAGCCAGAGAAACGGTTGTTTTTCCATTAATTTCAGAGTTGGTTTGACAATTTTCAAATGTTGACCCATTATTTTTTGTGCCATAAAGTTACGTAATACGGTCCTGAACAATGACCTGCTAAGTAAAAGGAGACCAAGAGAGTCTAAGTCTCCAAAATGCTAAATGATAGCGATCGATTTTTTAATTAAATTTTTAAAATTCAACTTTGAATCGACATTACAGTCGTTAACACGAAGTTTAACCATATTTAATACGAATAAGGCAATGAAAATCATAAATTATTGGTGTCATTTTTTTCCGAGCCATTTCAGAAAAAAACGACTCTGTGAAATTCAAATGAATTCGTTATCTGGTTGATTTTTTATGCGGCTTTAAGCGGGATCGCGCCTATCGAAACGTTCGATATATGAAACGCCGACTCGGATTTAATAAGACTAAAAAAGTAATCCAGAAAATCACTTAAAACTGCAGTACTTAGCTTATATACAGGGTGGGGCAATAGTGCGTGGGAGTTCGATAGCTAGTACACCGTTACAGATAAAAAATCTTTCTAATGCAGATGTAAACTGGGGGTAAATGCGCATACATAAAAATTATTTTCAAATATACAGGGTGTTACAAAAAAGTGTGGCACGCTCAAGGTAATTTTTTCTAGGTGGAATGTTCTGAATATTTTTGCATATTTAACACTTCTCTTGGGATGTTTATTCATATCTAAAATATTAGCGCCATCTAATGTCCGGTTTAGAAGTAATAATATTTTTTTCAAAAAAATTGATTTTTACATTACTCCACTTAACAATTCACCACTTCCGCGGCCGCAGCTTTAAAGACGAAATTAAGTAAGGACCTTATTGTAGGAGCTTGTCGGGTGCTCTTGCTTAAATATCGTAGAGCCACCATGTACAGGGTGTTCAAAATTAATTTTCAAATTTTGAGAACTTCAAAGTTATTCTTCTCAACTTTTTCAAATGTATATTTGTTAACGATGTTATGCAGAATTAAATAGCGAACATTTTTTGTATGTACATCCTTATGACTATTTGTAACTAGGGATTCAGCGAGCAGTACTTTTTCAAAATGCCGGATAACGAATATTCGGTATCCGGTTGCTCAGCTGGATAGCCGGATACCGGATTATCCGGCATAGTTTTTACTATCGAAGTAGTTTCAGCTTAAACGCAGTAAAATTTAGGTTTTAATCACAGGGCATAATATATACTTAAAGAGTATGCAATGCACGAACCCTATGGTCTTATTCTGTAGTGTTTTAGAGAGAGGGAGCACAGAGACAAGGAAACTACTAAATGTACTATTTCAAGGCTGTGCTAATTCGCGCTCATATTGTTATTTTTTTCACAATTAAGATTTGAAATCTGTCAACGAATTTGACTGTAATCCCAAAAATTAATAATTTTTAATAATGGTTTACAATATGTTCTGTTTTGATAGATCCGACACCGTACGAGAAATCAACTGACTAAACCTAACATATACGGTCTTTGTCGACATTTAAAATAAAATATTGACGATTGAGTACTTTTTATAGGTTCCTTGTCTCGGATCTCTCTGTCACATGTACTGCAAAATTGAGACCTGCACATCATAGCAACAAGTGGTTCATGCATCTTCCTTATGTTATACACTGTGTCCATAAAGTAACTCCTCCCCCCCAACTAACTTTTGAACGACTTGATATTTTTCTACAAAATTTGGTGTGCTGTAATGGGAAATTAAATACTATTTTTCAGACCTTATTAAAATTTTGTATCATCCAAAATGGCGACTGGGCGCTATTTTGAAATTTTCTTTTAAATAGAAAGGGGGGTCGAGTGACACCTCATTTGAAAGGTCTTTTAATTAAAACGTTATGTTCCAACAAGACGGTGCGCAGCCTCATTATGGATAGGCCTGTTTCTGACTTTCTCAACGGACATTTTTTTAGCAGATCGATTGTTAGGCGGGGGCCTGTAGAATAGCCGGCTCACTCCCCAGATTTAACTTTCTTAGATTTTTTTCTATGGGAATATCTGAAATCGAAAGTGTACAGAACCCGTCCAGAAACAATTGAAGAACTGGAGCAACGCATTGCAGAAGTTTTGCAGAATTATCACTCCAGAAACTTATGAAAATGTAAGGCAGGAATTTCATAACCGACTTTTTATGTGCCAAGAAGTGAATGGTAAACATTTCGAATACTTAATTTAATTAATTTAAGCTTTAATTCTTAGTTTTTTTTTTAAATAGACTTCTTTATCTTCAAACATTGTCATTTTGTTATGGCTGAATATTTTACTTTTAAACTTTAGGATCAGACGCAGAACTAAAAGACCTTTCCAATGAGGTGTCACTCGACCCCCCTTTCTATTTAAAAAGAAAATTCAAAATGGCGCCCAGTCGCCATTTTGGATGATACAAAATTTTAATATGGTCTGAAAAATAGTATTTAATTTCCCATTACAGCACACCAAATTTTGTAGAAAAATATCGAGTCGTTCAAAATTTATTTGGGGGGGGGGGGGGGGTTACTTTATGGACACAGTGTATATTACTTTCGCGATTTTAATAAATAATACTTATTTATGTTGTTTGAAATCATTTCAAATTTTTAACTCGCATAAATGCTGATCTCAATAATATAAATTTAGTAATTTTATGCAGGTCTGCAAAATACTGGGCTTATGGGGTTTTTTGCTCTCTACCTTTCAATTATTTTAGTCTATACTTTCAAATCAAATTGCATGCATAATCTTTTTTACTTAAAGAAAAATCTCCGGCCGGATAATTCATATTATCCGGCCACACCGAATATTCGGTGAAATGGCCGGATAGACCGGATAACGGATAAAAACCGAATATCCGTTGCATCCCTATTTGTAACCACTTTTGATTTTTTGAGCAAAAAGCAAAAAATTCAACAATATTTATTTAAAAAATTAAGGTTTTTTTCAAATAAAACAAAAGAAAAAAATTTGTGTTCGACAAAACAATAAAGCATCTGTTCGCTAGCAATTGTTTTGCACAAACGTCAAGCCTACATTTCTCGCAGTTATCGACCATCAGTTTTTATTTGTAGTATTTGAGTTTTCCAAAATGAATTTTAATAAAGAAGAACTTGTAGACATGATTTTTGTTTTGGACGAGTCGGAAAAAAATTGTTTGCTTGCCAATAGAATTTACTACCAACGGTATTCTGAACGAAGGCTCCCTAAAGTTGATAGCTTCCAAAACCTGCTTGATAGAAAATGAGTTATCTGTCGTGCTGGCAACGATTGAGGATCCCCATATTAGTCAGAGAGAAGTGAGCTCATTAGTAGGAATAAGTACACGTTCTGTTGATCAAATCTTAGAAAAAAAATAAGTTTCATGCATTTCACATTCAAATGCACCAGGAATTAACTGATGACGATTTTCTAAAGCGTTTACAGTTTCGTAATTGGGACAACGGTAAAATGCAAGAAGATGCTACTTTCTCCAACAATGTTTCTTCACTGATGAGGCAACTTTTCATAAAATTGAATTTGTTAACAGGCACAATTTCCATTATTATGCTACGGAAAATCCTCGCTTTTTCAGGCAACTTGATAACCAGCACAGATGGTCTATAAACGTTTGGGTGGGAATTATTGGAGAACATGTAATAGGGCCACATTTTTTGATGGTACATTAACTGGAGCTATTTATCTTCATTTTTTGGAGAACTATCTGCCACAATTATTGGTGAATCTTCCTCAAAGGATCCGAAATAAGATGTGGCTTCAGCAAGATGGTGCTCCATCACATTATTTAAATGCAGTAAGAGACCAGTTAAATAATATCTACCCACATCAATGGATTGGAAGGAATGGACCCACTAAATGGCCTGCTAGATCTCCCGATCTTACAAAAATGGATTTATTATTATGGGGATACGTGAAAGAAATTGTTTATACAGATACACCAACAACAATCCAAAATATGAAGAAAAGGATAATACATGCTTTTAGAAGTATCACACCGGCAATTTTAAGAAAACTAGAAACCTCATTTCAAAGGCGCATATAAATGTGTGTCAATCAAAATGGGCAACATGTGGAGCACTTAATATAATTTTTTTCGTTTGTTTTATTTGAAAAAACCTTAATTTTTTTTAATACACATTGTTGAATTTTGTACTTTTTGCAATAAATCAAAAGTGGTTACAAATACCCATAAGGATTTACATACAAAAAATGTTCGCTATTTAATTCTACATAACATCGTTAAAAATATATAGGGTGTTCCACTTGAAAAAGTTGAGAAGAATAACTTTGAAGTTCTCAAAATTTGAAAATTAATTTTGACACCCTGTATATGGTGGCTCTACGATATTTAAACAAGAGCACCCTACAACCTCCTACAATAAGGTCCTTACTTAATTTCGTCTTCAAAGCTGCGGCCGCGGAAGTAGTGAATTGTTAAGTGGAGTAATGTAAAAATCAATTTTTTTGAAAAAAATATTATTACTTCTAAACCGGACATTAGATGGCGCTAATATTTTAGATATAAATAAACATCCCAAGAGAAGTGTTAAATATGTAAAAATATTCAGGGCATTCCATTTAAAAAAAATTGCCTTAAGCGTGCCACATTTTTTTGTAACACCCTGTATATTTGAAAATAATTTCTATGTATACACATTTACCCACAGTTTACATCTGCATTAGAAATATTTTTTTATCTGTTACAGTGTACGAGCTATCGAACTCCCACGCACTATTGCCCCACCCTGTATAGTACATAAGCTATTTTTGTTTTCAACATCTCACCTGTACTTTATGCGTGTATTTTAAGTCATTACAGGTACTTCAGAATTTTTTTTTTAAATTAATAATTTACTGTTATTTATGCACTGCTCAGTTATAGCTAAATTACTCAAACTCATCGGTCGGTTATATTAGTAAACTAACCTGGTTGTTTCACTGTCAAACTTTTCCGGGGAACATTATGTTTCTTTCAAAATAATTTTTGAGCTTGAGTCGTATTCTTTTTATAGATACCTGCTTCCGCTAAAGGACATCGCACTTTTCTTACGAAAAATTGGTACCATTGAGAATTTTATGAAATTTTAGTATGTTGTTATAGTTGCGTCAAGACAAGCAATTTTTACTACTGGCACAAAGTTGTATCTATACGGGGTGAATGAGAAATAAGAGCTAAAGATGCATTAATTGACTTGGCGTATAGAGGGTGTTTCCTAAGTAAGCTAAAATAATTAAGGGGGTGATTTCTAAAAAGCAATTTTCTGAAGAAAAGTTCCTATGAACATGTGCTCAGAGCTTTAGAGCTTAGAGCTTTCAAGATTGAAATATTTTATTTATTTTTCTATTTCTTGGACAACTTGTAAGATATTGATCTGAAATTCAGTACACACATATCTTACAGAAAGAGCAACTGTACTAGAACATTTCTTTTCATTATTGAGAAACAAGAATTGGATTCGCGTTATAAAATATGTTTATCGTATCGGATAAATAATAAATGTCAGGAACAATGAATCATTTATTTATAGACTGTTTATTTCCCATATTAGGTTACATACAAAAATTGTATGTTTACGTTTATGAATGGTCTTGTTTCTTTAACCATTGGTATTATTTAGTTGCACTCACTTCTATTTGTTGGTATATGTAAAAAATATTACAACCACCACAGCCTCGTTCATTAGAAAAAAATGTGACAATTTTTTGACATTTGGTTGCAACCAAATGGGTGATTTTCAATATAGTTAGTACGTATATGCAACTAATGTTTCTAATAAGAGCTGAAAATGAAATCACTTTTTACTTTTTAGTCCATTTAAATAAAAGCGTCTTTACAAAAAACAATTTTAATTTATTTTATCCTTGTTAGTCTTATGGAATTTTGTAATCAATTTTTCACTCTATAGTTGAGTAATTTTCATTTAACGGTTTTGTATATAAAAATTAATTTGTTTACAATTAGTTAGTTTAATTAATTAAATACTACGCGCTTAAAATTAAGAACACTGAATTTTTCTAATCGAAGAATGGGCTGTTATATCATTTGTGTAATGTCCAGTTAGATGCGGTTTTATTGGATTTACTTAAATACATTACTAGCTACAGGCCTTCGAGCGCTGTTGCCAAGTCTCGGAGGCGTAAAACTACGGTGTATATGTGGAGGCGAGTACTACTGGCATACTTCGTTAAGTGTATATGTGTATAAAATGGTCGCGCCATCTAGAATCATTTCCACCAACTGAAGTGTATAACTGCATATGTGTATGGTCAAACTCGCCTCCACCCAAAAATCTGTAAAACACACGTGTGTGACGTCAATTATTGATTGATACACTTATACACGGGGATACCTACTCGCCTCCGATTTTACGTACTCGCCTCCGGATCGGAGGCCACTTCTACATTTCAACGTAGAGTTTCAGAGGCGAGTTTGTCGTTTTGCATATATATATATATATATATATATATATATATATATATATATATATATATATATATATATATATATATATATATATATATATATATATCATCGACGAATTGAGAGGAGCCAAAATTATTAAATAAAAAGGAATGCAATTATACACGGTTCTCAGACTATCGTAAACGTTATTATAGCGAACATCAATATGACACTCGATAAGTTCGGTAGACACCTTCACGGTCACCATACAGATCATTATAAATTATGTTTAGTGGAAGATATATCAACTCTTTATTACTATACCATGTTCTATATGTTAGCTACAAATACGGATGAAAATGGATATTATAGAATAGTTAACAGCGAAAATTTTAAATATAAGTACACATTACCTCCATCAACTATTACACATTGTAAGTTTACTCCACCAAACACTAAAATATACATAAATGACGTGAATGTAGATGATTCATCACTTCGTGGGTTGACACTCAATACAGGTGATACAATAAGCGCGCGGTTCAACAAAAACTCAAAGGCAACGTTTGCATTTGAAGCTCTTTTAAAAATCAACTTAATTACAAACACGTCGCAATAAATTGAAGCATGGGTCAGATTAGAAAAATTGTTTCGAGTGTTAAAGAAGAAACGAATTACATAAACCAGCTAGAAAAAATTATAAACGAAGACGTGTAATCTTGAAAGGATTAAACGATTTATTTCAAGCAGATTTGGTGGAAATGATACCTTATGCTAAATTTAATAACGGATTTAGATATATATTAGTTGTAATTAATGCATTCTCCAAATACGTGTGGGCGTATCCATTAAAAAGAAAAACTGGAGGGGAAGTAGCTAACACAACGAAAAAATTATTGTTATCACTTAAAATTACTCCAAACAATCTACAGACAGACATGGGAAAAGAATTTTTCAATAAAAATTTCGCAAACTTAATGAAACAATTTAATATAAATCACTATAGTACGTATTCAAATACGAAAAGTAGTATTGTCGAAAGAGTTAACCGCACACTTTAAAGTTTAATGTGGAAACAATTCAGCATCGAAGGTTCTTACAGGTGGTTAGATTTATTACCAAAAATCGTTCAAAAGTACAACGCTACGAAACATCGTACCACGGGATTTAAACCGAAAGATGTTAATAACAAAAATGCAAAAAGTATTTTAGCAACAGCATATAATTACGTGAAGACGATCGATCCTAGAACACGGAAGTTTAAGCTTGACGATGACGTGAGAATAAGTAAACATCGAGAAGCATTCGATAAGGGTTACACCCCTAATTGGAGCACCGAAATCTTTAAAATTGCTAAAGTTAAACTTACCAATCCAACAACCTATATTTTGAAAGATAATCAAAACCAAGAAATTAATGGAGGATTTTACGAATACGAACTTCAAAAAGTAAAACATTCTAATGTTTATCTAGTGGAAAAAGTCTTAAGAAAAAAAGGGGAGAAGGTGTTCGTAAAATGGTTGGGTTTCGATAAAACACATAATTCGTGGATTTCTAAAAACAATATAGCGTAACTGATTTACTAATTAAAAATTGTTAATACTTTACTATTTACAAATGGTACTAATGTATAATTTTTAAATAAAAAACAATTCATAGAATATTTGTTTATTTTACATACATGTTTACAAATACATGTAAAACTAAATATAAATACACAATGGAAAACAAAAATATTGGTTGGAAACAAAAGTTATGCAACTAAATTAATACATGTTATTTCGAACAATATCATCCAAAACTTCATAGAAAATTTGTTGTAAATACATGTTTAATTAAATACAAATACGTTTAAAATTATAGAAATATACAAATATTGGTTCGAAACAAAAGTTATACACATCACATTCAACAAATTAATACATATCATTTCGAACAACATCACCCAACATAGCTACTAAGTCATCCAGCCGTTCAGGAGGGGTATCATATAAATAAATAAGTTCATGACCCCACGCCAAAGTTTGGGAAGTGCCCGGAATAAGAAACCTTTTATCATCCTTAGAAGATAAAGCGACTTTATTTTTAAGTTCCGTATACATATTATGCAGAGCAGATCTAAAAATGTACATCTTACAAAAAATGTATTTGTTATTATGTTCAACAATGGAACTGTAGTCCTCCCCCGTTAAACATTTATCTATCGCATTCTTTTTGACACCTTTAGCTTTTTTTACAGTTTCATCTCCAACATTGACACAATACGACTTAGCCCCCGTACCGTAAAAACTGGAAACAGGAATGCCAGCATATTCATCTTTCATTTTACCCAGAACCGACTTGGTAATCGGAATTTGATACACATTATCAGGAGGAAAATTTGCAGTATCACATTTGTATATATTTTGACGCATATCTTCATAAAAATTTTCAGTGTTAATTTTAAGTATTAAAGAATCAGTGTCCGTGTAAAGCAAAGAAACGGAGTTGCCGTAAACGCGTTTAAGAAAATCATAATAAAACTCGTAAATAACAGTTTTAGAGAGATCTAAAACAGTAAACCCAACATAGATTGGTTTATCATACATAACGCTTACTTTATTTAATTCAACAGCCACCAAATTTTCCGAAAATATACTAAGATTTTTAAAAGACGGTTTCGCTATATACGTTTCAACTCCGAATCTTTTACCAACATTTTCCCAATGGCTAAGCAATTTGACATTACATCTATTGTCCACGTTTTCCATAGTTTTTCCGAACATAGCATTGTTCATAAGTTTAAAATGGTTTTTTTCAAACTTGTTTCTTGATTCATTTCGTAATTCAGTATTGAAGTCAACATAGGGCTTTAACCAAGGAGATTGAAGAAACTTTAAAATGCGGTAAGTTTTTGACAAGACGAGACCGTGAGACAAAGACTGCTTTAAATTTTGATAATGTATAACATATTTAGATTTATCATTCAAATTTGGAATTAATTTCGGCATGGTAGATTCAGAAACAGGAGGAACCATAATTTCCGGACAGAACGGTAAATCATTATGAGGATCATGCAACTCCGCCGGGTAATGCAAATCAACTTCCAAAACATATCCCCAATCTGAATCATCCCGAATTTCATTAACATCGAAATTGCATATTTCATTTTCCGATAACCAAGAAAATTTAGAATGGGGAAGGTGTTGTATCATGCTGTACCCATATAAGTTCGTAGCATCAAGGTATGCTATAAACGTTTTCGGTAAAGTAGGATCGTAATCGGGGAGAAAAGGATTGTTGGCTATCGCTTTTCTATCGATACAAACGCTAACACCGCCTCTAATTCCTTTTCGGAAAAAATGAAACATATCGATATCGGTTAACAGTTCCAACTCAACCTTTGTATACTTTAACATAGCATCCCAAGTAAAACCGAGCGTCGTAAAGTAGTGGGCGGGGTCAAGTTTATAATTTTGAAGAGAAACCTTCCGAAAATTTTCAAACACGTCAGCTAGAATTAATACATCAGATTTCAAATACACGTCTGAATAATCTCCTAACGTGTCACGTCCAAACACTTCCCATACTCGTGCACACGCATAATCATCCTCGGAAATTTCTTCATCGCGCAATTTATCATAAAACTGTTCACGAGAGGGAAGCACCTGTTCATCTAATTTAGAAAAAGAATTCACATATGAATACGGAAATACACCCTTTTGTCTAATCAAGTCAAATTTAGAACTATCCGGAAAATATTTTCTAATTTCGACACAATCATCGGAGGGAAGGTTCTCAGCTAAGCTAGCCAGAGAGGAGTTTAAAAACCTAAAGCTGTCTACAAAACGCAAACGTAAAAACTCCTTATGAGTCTTACCCCCTTCCCTAATAATTTCATCCACTAAAAGATATTTACTAAACGAAATATATTTTTCTTTATTCTGCGCTATGACATCAATCTGTTCATTTTCTAAAGCCAATTGTTTAACAAAAAGATGACTGTCGTAACCTAAATTATGGAAAAATACGGGGATAAAATTTGGAACTTTAAAATTTAAATTGCACTGAGAATGGGCCACACCCCGATAACGGCCGTCCAAATGAGAATGGTCTCGAACTTTAACATCATCTTCCAAAAAAAGATTTTCACATATAAAACAAACCGTCGCATTTTGAAACTCCAATAGTTCATGACGATCGAGCGGTAACATCGGTTTCGTATTTTTTAAATGATTTTCGTACAAATATCGACAATCATACTCTAATCGTTCCATAAAAACGATGGCAGCATCAGGACCGCGAAAAATTTCTAATTTGGATAGCGAATCATCATGCAAACATTTTATGTAGTACGCAAACGAGTACGGTTCATGTTCAGCCGTTTTAATAGTAAAAGATTTAGAAGGGGAGGGTTCAGCGGTATCAATAGGTTTTAGTAAAGTTTCAAAATCTGCATAAACAACAAACGGAACTTGCAATTGTTTCTGATAATTTTGAAATTTAAGCAAATTGCCAGGCACCTCATTACCTAGTTTATCAATTCTAGGTATTATCGTAGGTAATCTAACTACCACTCGTTCACAATCATAACGACAATGACGTTGTAGCTGTTGGAGAACGTTAAAATAATTTAGACAACCATCACAAAAAAATTTCGCTCCATTCCTGGAATTCATCTGTTTAGAGAGAAGACGTGAAAAATTTTTAATCCAACAGTAATGGTTGTTACTTTTGGAATCGTTAAGAAGCAATAAATTTACATGAACGTTTTGTTTATTTTTTGTATAATAAAGAGGACCCACAATCTCATAGGTGGTCTTATTATCACGATAAATAGGTTCAACACCATACACGTTTAAGGAAACAACATTTTGGGATTCAAATTTAGAAATGTCTTTTAAGCTCACCGGAAAGTCGATTCCTCGAAAGTCGAACAAGTTGTTGAAGGGCGGGTACGAAGAGGTGCGGTTGGAGGGGCCGGTAGGTTGAGCGATGGCGGAGGTGATGGCGCAGGCAAAGCAGTATTGGTCATCATTCTGAACGTTGACAATGGCTTTCTTAGTTAGCAGCTGCATAGGCAGCGGAATAAACGATGAAGCTCTGAGGGGGTTGTATTTGTTAACATTAACCTCCAAAAATAGCCATCGGACTAGAGCCCACCCTGTAACAAGGAAATATCTAATTAGAACTTTATGTTAAAAAATAAATTTTTATACACATACCTGACTCCCGCTCTTGAAATTCGACAGCTTTTTGATCCAGGATAGCAGTAAAATGATCATACATGTCGGTTAAATTAGTGCTAACGGTAGCAACAATATTTTTGGAATTAAAAGACTTGATATCATGAATTTGTTGAGATTCCAAAACGTAGTAACCAAATAACTCAAAATTTATTTTGACAGAAAGAAATTTCGTAATATCTCGAGAGAGAACGTTGAGAACGTTATTTTTTAATTCAATCAAAAACTCACGGAACACAATATGATCAATGTTACTGCTGAACCTGTAGCTGACAAGGCGACTTTTAAAGGCGCTCCAAAGGATTTCCACACCAACACGATGGTCATCAGTACGAGCATTGTCTTTGTGACGGTTGCTACGCAAATGCCCGTGATACAAGCGGTGAGGAACGTCTTCACGGCAAGCATCGCAGTATACGTTTTCTCTCGAAGATACTGAAAAATAAAATGCAAAAATAATTAAATTGTTGCTAGACATAAATCAAAATTTAACGAAACAGAAAAAATGTTACTCAGAAAATCAAAATTTGACCACCAGAATTTAACAAAGATGACAACCCGGAAGTACTATGAACGAAATATTAATCAAAGCCACATACCAATCGAAGGAGGAGCCTCCACACGCAACCTCTTAACACCAGAGGGCTCCGGTAAAACATTTGAAGTTGCAACAGCACGACCACCAGAGGGCTCCGGTACAACATTTGAAGTTGCAACAGCACGACCACCAGAGGGCTCCGGTACAACATTTGAAGTTGCAACAGCACGACCACCAGAGGGCCTCGACACATTATTAGAACTTGCAAAAGGTGCCGGTGCAGGTCTGTTGTCTATTAATAAACAAAAGAATTCATTGCAACATCTTAAACATAAAACAAAAAAAAGAATATCTTACCATTAATAGTCGGTGGAGGCATTCCAATCAAGCAACTTTGATTGCGATGTCGACGCAAAGCATCGGACCTGGTGAACGTCTTACCACAACGATTGCACATAAACATTCTTTCAATCTTATACACTTTGAATCAAAGCACCACTCATACTGAAACGATAAACGCCAAGAAGTTATTTTTAAAAGCAGAAGACAGGATGGAGAACACTTGAAACGACTACCGGAGGAACCGTCGACGCCTTCTTTTCACCAACTCGCTGATGATGTGCTCCGTTAACCGCAGCTTCGCTTGTTGCACGGAAAGCAACTTTTTGAAACGTTCTATTTTTTTTTACAAGCGTCACGTGCAACAAGCTGCCTATCTAGCCGATCGAATTGGCGACATCGACGTCGGAGAACCAACCTTCGAACAACGGTGTTAACCTGGTGCACCACCTCAACGACGTGTTGCTCCACGTCAACAGGCTGTACCACGTCAACCTGCTGCACCACGTCGTGGACCTGGTGCATCACCTCAACAACGTGCTGCTCCACGTCAACAGGCTGCACAATGTCAACGTGTTGCTGCACATCAACTCCAGATTCCTCCGACGGGTGGTTCATTCTCTGGTAACGGAGAGGCGAGATGGTGAGGCAAAAGGTGTTCCGGTACTTCCATTTCCTCCAGGAGTCGATTCAAGTCTTCACCTTCCAGATCTAAAGAAGGTAGCGGCGTAGATCCTACAGAGACGTTTCTATACGAGATCGGTTGATATTCTGCAAATTGATTCTGCAGCTGAGACAACTGCGTAAAATCAACGAACTCGGATAATTCTGTAGCGAGCAATTGCGAAGCCGACGGGGACGCAACCTCCACAGGGTCGGGCACCACCTGAGAAGTTTTGCTACACAAGTTAACAATTTCCGTCACCGGCAAGTTGCTAACTCGCATATTCAAACTTCTCTTGTCTATCGGTTTAATGGTTAAATCACTTATGATATTTACCGTACTAGGTGGTGCCAAATTCTTCGGAGGGTCCGTCGACCGACGCATGGATAAATTAAACCGACGACGGGCTGGTCGCACCGGCAAACGGCGGACCATGCAATTGTCGCACAGACCGTCGCCTTTGTAAAGAAAACACCGCTGGAGTAACCCACACACAAAACACAAAATTTCAATCATTATAACGTTACCTAGGTACACGAGCTAAGTATAGCGTCAACTGCGGAGGTTTGTTTAAATACACTAGAATAACCCAACACTGCAAAACCGCATTCCATCGATACGAGACGGAACGATTACGTACGATTACTCACAAAAGGGTAAGTTCGATGTACTATACGGTTAGTTGAACTGTAGAATCAGGCACGGCTCGGTTGGTTCAGTGACCGGTCAACGTTGTTGGAACAAAGACATCGACTCTTTGAAAACAGAAAAATGTTATTCTTTTACCGTCTTAATTCGGGTATCGCTTACGTCAAAAAATTGGATCAACATTTGTTTTACAAGTATGGACGGGAACCCACGAATTCTGAAATGATGGCCTTAAAGGCCGAAAGCGGTCTAACCGAATTTAAAAAAAAACACTACGGTGGTCCTATAGGTTTTTTCGAGTTCGAGGAACATTAAAGGTTCGGTCTCGTATTCAAACAAGGAGAATGGTATATCAAGGCAGATGCAAAAAATGTTGAAGAAGAAATGGAACAGTTTTAAAAAAAAATGCAAGTAATTTTGGATGTTTCCTCATCCGAATCTGATAGTGAGTAGTAATAATTACAATTTAAATAAGTGCATTGTTAATAATAAGATGCTGTAATCATTTTTAAATCAAAACAAGTAGATACTTTTAAAATTTAAATAAAGTAAAAGCATCTTAAATGTAGAAGTTAAAGTAGATACTCTATAAATTGAAAATATTACGAATATGTAAATGAATTCATAGAAAGAATTTGTATAAGTTGCAGTATATACTTTTATAAATTTCTGTATTAGGAATAATTAGATATTTAGAAAATTTAAATAATGTATAATATGTAACAATAAATATTACGATGACAAATACCTCGTAATATAATTAAAAAGAAATGAATGAATAAAAAATAATAAAATTAATAATAGATGTTGTAATCATTTTAAAATTAAGAAAAAATTGTGCAGGTCAAAGGTCAGGTTAGGTTAGGTTATGTTGGGGGAAAAAAGAAAAAAATTTAAACCCACACGACAAGAAAAGCAAAAAGTAAAAAGAAAAGGAAAAAAGAAAAGAAGAAAAGAAAAAGGAAAAAAGAAAAAAAATTTTTTTTTTAAATTTAAAAATTAACACCCACACGAAATTTGAAAAAAAAAAAAAAAGTTTTTTCGTGGGGACAACAATTGAGAATGGGGCGGCGAAGCCGCCCCCCAACCCCCACAGATAGGTGTAGGGTGGTATGGGAGGAGGGTGTGTTACAGATAGGAGGGGGGGTTGAAGGGGGGGAGGGAAGGTTGGCGGCGATTTTATTTTTCAATTTGGACCACTCCTTCTGCCATTTTCGACCACCCCCAACCAGATCCCGTCCCCGTAGCACCTCCCCCCCTCCTCCCCAGTGCTGTTTAAACTTCTACATTCATACCTGCGGTTATCTCACCCCTAACCCCTACGGTTCCGATGTTATAGCCGGGGGTGGGTCCGACCAACTTGAAACTTCATATCTTTTAGATGTTTTTTATTTGGGATAGATGCATCATGTATCACAAATAAAAAAGTTCAAGGTCAAGGTCAAGGTCAACCACATTCACCCCTCCATTTTCAAATGTGTTCTATGCAGTAGTAGGGTGAAGAAATGTATTTATAAGCAAGTTTGCAGTGTTAGTAAAGTATAGTACAGTAACAGCACAGTTCTACAGTAACAACACAGTTCTACAGTTAAAATGGCATCATCAACAGATCATACACTTCCTGCTATGGTTGGCGACTTTGACACCACCACCTGTGATCGTCGTCTGTTAGGATTTTGGTCTTCTTTTCGAGATTTCGTGATGCGCAGCAGCGAACCAACATCTAATCGTTTCCTCTTGACAGTGATAACCCTGTCGTACACTCTATGGGTTGGGAATGAGCAACTGGAGGATAATCTTCTTGTGACAAAGGCATTACCACCAATACAAGACGATTTAGCAGCATACTACGTAAAAAACGTATACCCGGCTCTGCAAGATTCCACACGACGTTACATGGGTTCTGAAGTTCTCCACGTCGCTTTTTATGGGGTTCCAAAACTCTCATTGAAACTAATTGTAATCCTTTTTTGTATTCTTAATTTGTTTTTGTATTTGTATCATGTGATTTTATATTTAATTTTCTAAAATAAATCTGTTTAGTTTACAAAGTCTTCTCTTTGATGCAACATGTGTTTGGAAGATGTTAGTACAGCATTAGGTCGTTTTAACGACCGACTACTTACATTTAAGAACTGGGAAGGTGTGAAAACATCTGAAACCCTTGCACGAGCTGGGTTTTTTTACACTCAGAATTGTGATTTTGTTAAGTGCTTTTATTGTCAGATAGAAATTGGTGATTGGACAGATTTAGATGATGTTCTTCAAGAACACTTAAAATGGTCGCCAAGCTGTTTGTATGCTAATATTTTGGAAGTTATAAATACTAAACAAGATCAAGTTTGTCATGTGACAGTGAAAATTCCCTCCACATTATATACCAACTATTTTCTACTCTTGGGAACTATAGGCGCCATATTAGTTCATTACATCTTTAATGTGTTGCAATGTTGAAATACATTTATATAATATGACTCCAAACTTATTGACCATCATTACGTTTCGGCTGCTTACGTTATCAACATGTTACCCATACAGTTTCTCATTGTCTTGGCAGCTGTGTATGATGACGTGCTGTATGTAGCTCAACCTCCAAATTCTATCGAAGGATATATATCTTTCAATAAAACTGCAAATTCTACATTATGGTATAGAATGGATTGTGACACTTTGGAAGGAATTAAAGTTCTCTCAAAACCATTACAGAATATTACAGCGAAGACTACGTTGTGGTTTAAAATCAAATTTTTGTAATAAACATAAAAAAATAATTATTAGACTGTGATGGAAATACAGGTTTTGGCCTCTATGGGAACACAGGATGTAGTATTTGTATCCCAAATCTGCAATTGAAACTAGCTGGCAAAATATTATTGTTTCTCCAAATACTGTTAAGGAAAATACAAAATCTTCAACGCGCAACTATTGTCTCGCGTCTTTAGTATTAGATGTTATAATAACTATCATTTTTGGTGTATGTATAATACACTATACTATAAAACATATTTAATGTAATAAATTTTAGTATCGAATGTAATAAAAACAATTTAATATTTTTATTTTACTCTTATTTATTATCATATCGGTCAATGATCGATGTAAAAGGTTAAGACTAAAAGTGGTGGGGGTGGGTCAATGATCTTAGAGTGGTGGGGATGGGTCAATGATCTTAGAGTGGTGGGGGTGGGTCAATGATCTTAGAGTGGTGGGGGTGGAGGTCAAGGTCAAAAGGTCAACGACCTAGGTCAATAACCTTTGAGTGGTGGGGGGTGGAGGTCAAGTGGTGGGAGGTGGATCCAGAACTCTCATTTTCATCCTACTGTAAAGTTTTCGTTAATTGATCGTCACCTTCGATTTCCTCTAATTCACGGGTAACAACAGAGGTTAGTTCAGAAACTGAGGGTTTTAAAATACTACCGGCATTACTATCAGGGTGAAATACTTTTTGCCTAGTGTTATATTTATGTTTCAGCGTACTGCCTTGTGAAGTCATTACTAAAAGATGATGGAAACATTTTAAGAATAATTTAATATATACGGAAGTATATATATATATATTTTTTCTCCCCTTCCTGAAAATTTTGAAAATAGAGGTCAGAACGGCACCTCCGCCATTTTTCACACCTCGGGGGTTTATTGTAGCGAGAAGCGGTGTGACGGGGTTGAAAAATGGATCGTAGAATGGAGCAATAAACGCATGATTAAAATAAGCATATTTATTAGCAAACGATTAATTAAATACAAAGATATAAACTTACATGGTAACTCTTTGAGCCATTGTGGTCGAAATTAAGAGAGTGATGTTCTTCGATTATTTATCAGAACTAACTTAACTTCTTTAACCAAGATCGGGCTTATTTATACCAGAAGAACTAGGAGTGGTAATTGACGCACATTCACACGCATTCTTGTTTTGCATGATCAGTTAGTTCATGGTTAACCAAAGACATTAAAAGTGAAGGGAAAGACAGCGTTTATTCATCCCACATGCTATTTGTCTTTGTTCGACCGTGACTCAAGAAAACGTGTACTGATCTAATGCTTAAAACACGTCAACCATTAAAATAAAATATTAAAATAAAATCAAATAAGGAAATCAATTTAAACTCAATTTGTCACAGACGTGACACTATTTCCTTCCAAATAATTGCAAAAACAAAAGTACTAATCATACAGGGCCGAAACATTTGAGGGTTCTGATGACTATGCCTTCTAAACTTATCGATCGGTACGTCTACACCTTATAGAACTTTCACGTAATGATTGTCGGGTCTTCAAATGATCGAAACAGGTTTCTCCAATTGGCACTATTTGTTGTAAAGGTATATATCCAGAGGGTGGAGGATTACATTCCCTTGGTTGTAGATAATAAGTTTCTGGTGTAGGCTGACGTTGAGGTATTTCAGGAAGTTGTCTTTGAACAGGTAACATCAGTGAGGATAATATAAGAGATGAGGGACGTCGCATAAGTCGAAAAGGAACATTAGAAGGAATAACTGGATTTCTGGTGGGTGGAGTTGAGATAAGGGAAAGTTAATTTATGAATTGTTTTTGAGTACGTTGATATAGGACATATCCAGCAATTGGGAGGGTAAAAAATACCATAAAGAGAAAACCAATAAAGTAAAACACTGTAGATGCCGTCGTGGTATTTATATAATAATAATAATAATAATAATGGATTTATTTCCTTTTAGTTACAGCCATACATAGAAAAAAAAATAGTGTATAAACAGTATTTATGGAAACCACTGGGTCACAGTTCAACTGAAGTGAGAAACTGCAGTTGTTTTCCCACTGCACCCAGAACAAAAAGAGATAGTTTAACATGAAAAGAAAAATATGCCTAATAGCTAAAAAAAATAATGCTAAAATAGAAAAAAAATGTAAATTAGTATTTTTCTGTGACAGGCAGATATATACACAAGCAATAAAAAGAAAGAGAGATTATCCTGGTTAATGATCTTGGCAGTTCAATAAGCGTTGACGCAATTTAGCTATAAACGAGTGTGCTGAACAATTTTTGATATCCTGGGATATATTATTGTATACCTTCGATATTTGATAAGAGAAACCCCTTTCAAATAGAGAAGTGCGATGAAGTGGTGGAGTTATGGTAGATTTATGCCTTAAATTTAGATTATGAATATCGGTTCTAAATAAGATTTTATTGTAGAGATAAGCGGGACATTTTTCTGTTACTATTTTATGGTAGAAACAAGCATCCTGCAGAGTTCGTCTATTACGCATATTAAGCCATAAGATCTATGCGGATAGATAAGTTTCATGTTAATGTACGCTTGTTTAATGTAATTAGAAACTTGTTGATTATACCTAAAACTGTTATCCATGATAAGTCCCAGGTTCCTGGCCTCGGCAATAACGGGTATTGTGATATCATTAATCGTTAAGATTATTTTGCTTTCCAGTTTCGGTAATGTGTTTTTGTTGCCAAATATAAGAACAACAGACTTAGTTGGATTGATTCTTAGAGAGTGTTGGTGCGAAATATCAGCAACGGTCTTTAAGTCGTTATTTATGTCAACCAGTGCCTGCTGATAGTGCTTACCTTCAAAGCTACGATACAGTTGCGTGTCATCCGCATACATGTGCACATTGCAAGTATTTATGTTACTGCAGAATGCGGATGTATAGATAGTGAACAGAAGGGGTCCCAGTATAGAACCCTGCGGTACACCCCTAGGAACCCACACACTGTACTCGATCTTTTAAGTAACTACGGAACAAGGCGATACTAGAGGGCGAGAGTCCAATGGAATCCAGAATGGACAACAGAATTTTGTGGTCTATAGTGTCAAACGCTTTACTATAGTCTAAAAGAACCAAGACTGAGACCTTATTTTTATCTGAGGCAGTGATTAAATCATCAGTTACCTTTGACAGTGCAGTTGAGCAGCTGTGTCCTACTCTAAATCCGGATTGACATTCCGGGATAATATTGAACTTATTTAAATGAGATCTCAGCTGCAGGTTAATAACCTTCTCTAGAATTTTCGATAACACGGGCAAGATACTAATTGGTCGTAAGCCTTTGTATTCAGTGGGATTCGATTTTTTGGGGATGGCTTTTTTCCAGTTTACGGGAAAAGTATTGTTTTCAAGACAACTGTTGATAATATGCGTTAGATAAGGCAAGATAAAAGGACAACAATATTTTATGATATTAACATTTAAACCATCGAAACCAGTAGCATTACTCTTAATTTCATTTATGAACTTAGCGACAGTGTGAATATCAACAGCAGTAAAGTTAAAGGATATACTGTTACTAGCCGCTTTATTATTTTTGTAAGTGCTAATGGTTTCATCAATGTCATTATTCACATCAGGGATAGTGTCTAGGAAGTAGTTATTAATATCGTTTGAATTTTGGAGATTGGCATGTAAATCATTATTTTTTGATCGTGTAAGGTGTAGTTTTTTTAGTTCCCTCCACATTTCTCTAGGTTTAGAGTTGCGCAATTTAAAATCTAGATATGCCTTCTTTTCCCGTTTAATAGCTTGTGTTGTAAAATTTCGAAGGGATTTGTAATAGTTCCAATGTGCAGATAATTTAGTTTTTTTTAATTTATTCAAAGCTTTTTCTCTAATTTTTATTAATAATTTGATGTTGTCAGTGATCCAGGGTGCACTCTTTTTGCTGAGTTTAATAGTTTTAACAGGGGCATGCTTGTTCATTACTAATAGAATATTAGAATTTAAGTACTCAATTTTTTCATTGACGTCATTGATATGAAATAAGTTGAAATATGTGTTTGTGACCACTGGCGTTCCAGACTGGCATCTAATCCCACAAATTTCGAGGTAGTTTCTTCATGCGAAGGGATTCGAAGTTCTTGTAGACTCGTCCACGCAGCTAGAATTGTTGTCTGATTTTGTAATTTTGTTCGGTGGTCTTGGCAAGGGTAAGGAGGTATAACGTTAGTTCCCAGATTATCTTGCAGTTGACAATTACAGGATAATGTTACTGCAACTGCTCTAATAAAGGCTTTTCTGGAAAAAGAAACCATTTGGACATTGTACTTCGAGCCATGGTTTCGGATGTGTGACTACGAACTGGTTGTGTCCTACAGGAGTAGGGGAAAATGGAGAGTTCCAGAGCCTCACAAGGTCAGAGCCTCACAAGGTCACAGCCTTACCAAGGTCAGAGCCTTACAAGGTCAGAGTCTTTCAATGTGAAATCTTCTCAATGTTTGAGCTTTGCAAGGTAAGAGCCTCACAAGGTCAGAAAATGACTGGTTGTAATTACTTTGACTAAAGGTCAGTTAGTTTATATTGAATATAATTAAATTGGCTGTGAAATTTTTTTTTAACAAGTTTACAAGGAAACAAAACTCAGAAAATTATTTTAAAAGATTTATTAATATGAATAACAGTTAGCATATTCGTTTAAATCTATACCTAACATGCCTTGTTCTTTTACATCTTTTGCTGCTAATATGTTCTCGTATCGAGTATTGTTGCAACAATCAAAAAACTGTTAACCGTAGCGTTGTCGAAAATAACTGGTTGTAATTATTTTGACCAAATGTTAGTTAGTATATATTAGTAGATAAAGTTGGGGAGTTCTGGAACAAGGTCATTACTCCCCCCCACCACTTGACCTTGAACATCAAGGTCACTGTTCAAGATCACTACAATTTCAAGGTCACTATAATTTCAAGGTCATTACTCCCCCCCACCGCTTGACCTTGAACATCAAGGTCACTACAATTTCAAGGTCAGTACAATTTCAAGGTCGCTATAATTTCAAGGTCCCCCCCCCCCCCCCCCCACCACTTGACCTTGAACATCAAGGTCACTGTTCAAGGTCAGTACAATTTCAAGGTCAGTACAATTTCTAGGTCAGTACAATTTCAAGGTCACTATAATTTCAAGGTCAACTCCCCCCACCACTTCATTTCAAGGCCAAGGTCATGTAAAGTAAAATGAAAGAAACAACATATGTGTAAATTCATTTATTTACAAACAATAATATAATAATGGATTTACAAAATTACAACATAAAATGTATGACTAACGTATGGTATTATAATTAATCGACCAATATATGAAGAAGTATGCATGAGTAGTTTAGTAAAAAATGAAAACAAAGTAAAGCATTGTTATTCCCTTTATTAAAATAATACATGAGAGTATTCACATACATAAGAAAATAACCAGCACTAACATTCTAAGTAGTCGGCGATCCTCCAGACTTCTGCAGTTGCCAGCCACATCAACACCGTCGAATTTACTGTTCAATAGTCCCATAAGTTTTTCCAACTCTTCCGTGAAGCCATTAGAAGCTTGTACGTTTTTCAAGTGATTAGAAAACACGACTCCCAGTCAAAAATTCGAATTCCACAATGGAAACATTGCACATCGTCAACACCTTCATGAGTGCGAAAGAAACCTGCAGTTGCGAGCGATTCCGGAGTTTGAGTCTTAGACCAATTATTTTTGAATGTTCGCAAACGTTCCGTAAAGGATTTGAAGTGGGGTGTACTAGCCTCGAAGAACATTTTGTTATAGATGTCGACAACTAAGTGGGTGAACCCAGCGCAAACGCAGAATTTATATTACTCGAATCTGAATGGGCGGGGCCATA
Source organism: Ctenicera cuprea (assembly GCA_958336395.1). Taxonomy (NCBI): domain Eukaryota; kingdom Metazoa; phylum Arthropoda; class Insecta; order Coleoptera; family Elateridae; genus Ctenicera; species Ctenicera cuprea. The sequence goes on along the minus strand of OY284491.1, from coordinate 47,075,151 downwards.
TTCTTCAAGGATGATGGGTGTGGGGAGTAAGGAGACCTTGAGGTTAAGCTCATCAATAATAGTAATTATAAGAAAAGTTTTTGTAAATGTTTATTAAGTAATTAATGACGGATCGGTCCAATAGTATGACACATTTACAAGGTCGCTATTCATATATCTCTGCATGTAGCGCAGTATAGGTTGTATAACCTTCTGACGAAAGCAATCGTCTAAGGGGTTTGTGATGTAGGCAGCATCGGTAGTTAAGGCTACCGTTTCATCAAGATGTTCGCCGTTTAACCCTATAGAATATTGTATCGTTGCAACTACATGCAGCGATCGATATAGGTAATCCTCCTGGGCTTGTACAAACTCCTTAAACCTGCCGAAATAGTGGTCCCAATCCTCGTCGTCAACGAGGAGCGTCAGGTCGGTCCAATCGGGGGAGTAGTCCATGTCGTAAACTTTCTGTGTATGTAGAAAAAACATTTTAAAACAAATACCAAAGTCGCTATGTTTTGTACAGAAGGTGACCTCGAACAAATATGATCAATAACAAATTAGATGGACTCACCTTAATACCTGTCTCGAAGAAGACGTTGACCACAAAGTACCCACAGTAGTGCAGCTGGTAGTGCGAACATTGGATGGAAAAATGCAACCTCCTCAGTGTGTTCTAGTAATTGTGTTGTAGCACAAAGTAGAACAATCGACACAATTGCAAATAACCACCGCAAAAAAGCACCAGCGCCGCACAATTCAACTTCAAATTGTAAATTCACTTTAGTTCTTTGAAACGCCATCGACACTGTGAATGTGGTTGAATCAATGCGTATACATATAAATACTACATTCTGTAGAGAGATCGGCTTTCAAGGCCGAGGTAAATATCAAGGTCTCCAACTGCCACCCCCACCACCACCACCACAAGTGTATAACCTTGATCAATTCATACATATACAGGCAGTGCAGCTTCAACGACCAGTGTATTTTCAACAGCGTGACAAGTGCGAATAGTGTAATTTGCGTGTGATGGTAAATTTATTAAAGTCAATAGAAAATGTTCAAAACCAGGCGAAAAACAAACCAGTGGAAGTTGCAAGTCTAAACGCAAACAAAAAACTAAGACCTCATCCACTGCTTATAAACCAAAGAACGTATCCTTTGAATAGGTCCAAAACTAAATTCGCAGCTGTGGGTTTGTGTGGTTACGGATCATTTTCGCCAGTGGTTGAATTGAGTGGACTCAAGAACGATTGGATAATTTTCGATGAGTTGGAATGGAAAGTTGTAGTTGAAAATAAAAATCTAATAGCGAGTTATTTTGCCGCAAGTGATTTGCAACTTAATGCGGTAGCCATAAATCAGACAAAAAGAATATGTTTTCAACGTATAGGAATCAACAAGGTTATAACCGTGCAGGATCAGGATGGTTGTGAAATTTATCTGGGGATCGAGTCTCTGCAGGAATTGTGGCAACTACTACCGTTAATCGAATATCGAATAGATATATTGAAGAGTTTGGAGTTTGGCAAATTTTATTCCAGCGTCGTAAAAGGTGTCGCATCCTTACCCGGTGATGTGAAAGAAAATATTGGGAGTATTCTACATGATTTGAACATAAAATCAGAAACCGTCTTGTGCATGCTGGAAATGTTAAGATTTGGTGAACAAATAATAAGGTGTGATATTGAAATGATAAGTTTTGTGAATTTTTCCGAATCAAAGAACTAGTTAAAATGTGGATGTCTTATAGAGAAGCATCGCGAGTGGCAGCTACGGATATAAAGTCGGCAGTTACAAGAGCTCAAAGTACATTTAACGATTTAGCGTTTGACTGCAGTCACGAAAGTGTATACGGCCTGGGACGATTTGGAACGGATGCTGAACTTGCAACATCTGCAAAACTTTATAGTGATGCGGAAGCACTTTGTGAGAAATATTTAAATGGTGCAATAAGTGTTAGTTGTCTTGTGGCTAAACTGGATTCTATGAATTTGGAGGAGCATACTGAAAGAATAAAAGAATTCATGAAAATAAATAAACAACGATAATGGTTGTGAAGGTGCAATTCGACATGTCGAAAAACAAAATTCATAACATGGTGGTATGGCGATATGCATATGAGCGGGCTGGAAGAGGACATTGGCAAAGTGTTGCATTAGACAGATGTAGGTTTCAAAGAAGAATTGTAGAGACACATAAAGTGCTTGCGGTTATTTTAAATTGTGAGCATCGGAACTATATATATATATATTGAACGCTTTTTATAACTATAATTAATAATGTATGCTCGACTTTGTTTAATGTATTCAATGTATTTAGCATAGTATTTTATTTTAAATGAGAATGTATTTTAAACAATATATATCTTATTAATTAAATCTGAATTTTATTAAATGAAACTAGTAAGTACATAAAAAAAGTTTATTTATTATTGCATTACATAATGTTCGTATAAATGATAAACATTAGACAAAGCGCAATAACATTGAGATTTTAAATGATTCATGCAAGAAGGTTTTGAAGGAGATAAAGCAGGATGCTCTTCAATTTCAATGATATGTTTGCTGGTGTAGTTTCTTAGGAATTTCACCTTTTCACGGCCCTTTACGTACACAACGTCGACATCTTGAACAATTCGTTGCAAAATCTGAGGAAACAGGAAAACGGGTGTAAATCCTTCATTCCAATGAATACAATGATGATTATGCTTCAACCAGTTTGCTTGTTGTTGAAAATGTTGAGGTAATGTAGAAAACGGAAACGGCGCTCTGAAGATGTAATGCGAAATGGTGTTTCCATCATATGCCGCTAATTCCTTTGGCGAAAACGTTTTTTCAGATATCTTGAAACCTTGCACATCGACTATGACAAACATAGTGCTCGATATTCAGTTTAGGTCGATGTTGTTCCTTCCAAGGCTGGAACTATATTGGCAGCTAAAGTTTACAGCTGTTTAACGGCTTTAGTTAGGGCGTTGTAGGTAAACACCCGATCATGCAAAACCAGACAATACGCTGTTGTATTGTCAGGCACGTTGAATGCCGTTTCAAATTCCAATCTAAACACGACAGCATTTGCCTGTAGGTAATCTTTTTGATTTGAGCAATCCACAACAATTAGAGGTGCTCTCATTTTAAATTCATCTAGGGTTAGGAGAGGTTCGTCATGTTTGTTATAGTAAGCGGATTGGAAGTGGGAATACATTTCGTACAGAGTAGCGTAATGATTGTTTTCGAAATTGATGTTTAAATTATCATAAGGATATCTTTCAGTGTTTAAGTAAACTCTGATATTTTCAATATTGCAATGATCAAATTCACTCATATTTTTGCCAATGTTTCCAGAGCGATCTGTCTGGAAACCCACTATGACATGTCGAGGAGTTTGCAATTTTGTGCTGGTAGCGATGGCGTGGGAATGCCGAGTGTTTTGGTGTAGGCCAGAGAGGATATGCAGTTGCCAACTTCTAAACGCTACTTGTGTGTCAATATTCTTATCTATATATTTTGTTAACGATAGTTCTTGAGCAAGCCCCGCAGTAATATGAGGAACTTTCCAATACATTTTATTAATCGTAACTTTGATGTCATCCTTTTCTGTTGAACTATGCACAGCGTCATTATCAGTATTACTTCGAATCAAGACCAATTCTTGTCTGATATTTAGTATAACCTTTCCATAATCCTCAGCAAACCCGAGCAACATCCTGAGGGGTATGCAGACATTAAAATTACCGGAGGCGTCGGTTATGCCGCTTTTGCCTTCCGGAAGCCATCCAGCGTTTTGGAGCTTTTTAACATCGTTGGAGGTGTAGGAAACATAGCCTTTCATAGTAGATGTTATGCCTGGTTTAGTTACCGAATCAATTACAATACCATTCATTTCATATCTGATTTCGCTAAAAAGATGAGCTACGCCATTATTTACAAATTTAGCGGTTGTAGCTTCCCCCGTTTTCTTTTTTAGGCTTCCTTCAATGTATAAGTGGCTTAAACCGGGAAGAGTAGACATATCCTCTTGAATCGGAATTCGAATTTCGTCATTGTTGTCGAAGCGATTAGTGTAGGGTTGATGAGTGTGTATTTGGTTGCTGACAATAGAATTGTCAACAAGAACTTTTTCACCAATATTCAAAATACTCATTGTAGCAAATCAAAGCCTAGAGATTTAAGAAATGCTTTATTCTTCTTTGTCAACTGGTCGACGACTGATCTCTTACTGACCTTGGGACACCTAGCATGCGGCTTGTTATACTCTTTTCGGGCCGTAGAAGAACTGTCGATGGTATAGTTGCGATAATATGGGCTGAATGTAAAACCCATTATACCTTCCTCAGATGTAAACCAACCGTTATGGTTTCTGAACTGAAACTGATCGGTTCATCGTCTTGATCAAGTATTTTAATTGTGATGTTGGTAATTGTTTTTGTACTAATCGGTAGATAAATAACTGGATTTCGAGTCTCCACTATTTTAAAGCCTGACGGTACGGTTGGAAAGAATTGGTGAATTATGTGGCCCGGTTTGCCGTTCTTATAACATCCCAACGAGATATTGCAATGTATTAAAATGGAATTTATTTTCATTATCTTAGTTATATTTTCAGATATAACTAATTTATTTTTTGGATATTTTAATTTATTGAATCCTAGCAATTCTCCTATCGAATTTTCGGACGTGAAATCTATTTCATGAGAAGCCTTAATCTCCGTTTTCATAGTGGTATTATTCCCGTGTAGTAAAACGTATTCTCTGTCAATTGGATTTAGTTGAGTTTGTATATATGCATTGATGTCATTAATTTCATAAGCTCCTTCCGGTATCGCAATATCCGGTCGTCCAGCAAGTGTAAAAACATTCTTCGGTTTAGATATGTTTGGTATAGTATTGTATGACTCAAAAGTAAGTAAACCCATAACGTATTCCTGGTCTTCGTCCAAAAAAATTGGCGGATTGAAGTCCGCACTTAAAACTGATGTATTTCCGGTAAGCGTAAATATGGTAGACATTGTAAACGCTATATTCAAGAATTCAACGCGCACTGAGGATAAAAGTCAGTTGGCATTGTTATATAAAAACTGCAAGCAGAGATGGCCGCAATTGTACGAATTTAAGTTTTGATACCGATCAAAGTTGTATGTAATGTTATTCCTGCTACCGTCGCTGCGAAAATAACGTATTAATTCGACTGGTGGTTTTAAATTTCCTATGCTGTCAAAGTATGCAACGTTTAAACCGCGCTTTACGTAGGCAGTCCAGTGGGTGCCTTCGCCTATTTTATCGTCTAGGTTTACTACGCCCGATTCGTTCTCATGAATCTTTGAAGGTAAATCATTGCGCATGTAAACCCCTCTGAAATGCGGAATTTTTAATACCTTAGCATATTTCACCAAATCAACGTTCGTTAACGCGCGTTGCGGCAGCTTTATAGTTAGTTTTTTGGCTGATACGGTCTCAAATATAATCCGAATCCTCTTTTATAGGGCCCCAAATACAATCCTTTCCCGAGAGCGACAGCTTCCATTGCTTTGTTATGCCGCTCCTTTTCCTTTAGATCTTTTGCTGCAGCTTTAGCATCTCCAACTGCTTTTGCAACAGCTGCAGCTCCACCACCTAAAGATCCAAGAGCGCTCAAAGCGGCAAATATCGGTATAAGTGGTAAAATACCTCCTGTTTTAGGAATTTTAATTATTCTCGTTTTTGGCTGGCGAATTTTCTTTTTCCTAATGGAACTTAGAGCCAATTTTGCAGCTTTCATTAAATCAGATCCCTTATTACCTTTAATTCGGCTTCGAGCGCGGGTTACGGCACCCGTAAAGCTAATAACACCGCCTAACCGTTTTCTACCGGTTCTTCGGACACGCCTCTTTCTTCGCAGAGCGCCCATGCCGAGTTTGGTTTTACCTTTCATAATTCCTGTTATGGTTAGCGCAGCAGTTTTCTCACCAATTCCAGCTTCTTTTGAACGAAAACGTTGCCACGCTTTTCCTGCAAGGACTTTATCAGCTTCGTGCCGTTTCTGAAGATCTTGATGTTGGGAATATGCAATATCGTGTTCTTTGCACGCTTCGTCTAAAGGATTAATTCCTTGATCGCCTCGTGCAAGCCGTTTTTTTAAACGCGTGCCAGGCCCGCAAAATCTATAGCCTGGGATGTGTAATTCAACGGGCAATTTATTTATAAGAGTGTTTAATACACCACAACCTCTCCTCGCAACTGCTCGACGGCGAATACCCTCCCTCTGTTCGTAAACCTGCATATTAAACTACTTCGTTCGATGGCTTAATTGAAACTGTAAAGACGACTTAAGAAAGTTTATATATATAATTTCCATTGCTCCAACGTTTCCGTTAGTGTGTTACGTGTTTACTGACAAGAGAGGTTCCACAATGAAGAAATTTAAAATTAAAAAACAAAAGCATTCGCTACCAATCGCAAATCACGATGCTAGCTCATTGACAAAACAATATCAAAAGCATAGCGTGTTATTGGGAAACGGATGTAAAAGAGGGCTTATCGTGGGTCGATCTAATTGCGGTAAAACTAACTTAATGATTACTTTGTTAGAACATCCCAACGGTTTACGATATGAATATGTATATTTATTTTCGAAGACGTTGGAACAGCCGAAATATAATTATCTGAGAACACTACTACATCCTATAAGAGAAATCGGTTTTTACGAATACAATGATGGTACAGAGATATTACAGCCTAAGGATGCAAAGCCTAATTCCGTAATTATTTTCGATGATGTCGTCTGCGATAGTCAAAGTATAATCAGGGATTACTTTTGTTTTGGGCGTCATAGAAATATAGATTGCTTTTACTTATGCCAAACGTATTCGTCTATTCCAAAACAGCTTATTAGAGATAATTCAAACCTTATTATTGTCTTTCAGCAAGACAAAACCAATTTAAAACACATACACGACGATCACGTAAACGTGGATATGTCCTTTGAGCAGTTTAAGGATTTATGCGCCCATTGTTGGAACGATAATTACGGATTCTTAGCTATAGACAAGGATAGCGAAATAAATGCTGGAAGATATAGAAAAGGCTTCGACAGTTTCTTCCACATATATGATTAAAACTTACCAAAACCTCTTAGTGGCCGATAGGCAACAGCAAACGTAAGATGGATAAACGTTTGGTAAGCGAACTGCTTAAAACTAGGAAAGCTGTAAAACGTAAATATCAAAGTTTAAAGTCGGACATGGCCCAATCCCAGTTTGAGCTTGCGGAACAATTTAAACCCATATCGCAACCCCTCAAAGAATTAATATCAACTATTAAAACTGAAGGATTCCAAACCAGGGATATACAAAGTAAATTAGAGACCCCCGAACTGAAGAAATCGGTGGAACAATTGACACCTATACAGTCGCGTAAAAAGTCTGAAACTCGCCAACCATCGTTTCTAAACGCGGAGGTTATTGCGGAAGCTTCTCCAGAAGAGGAATTGCCAGATGATGAATTCGAAGAAGAAAGAGAAATACAACAACATGAGCAAAGCGTGCAGGAGGCTGCGAAAACCGTTCAAGAAATGATGAGGCCTGAAATTATGGATGAGTACTTAGAGCAGTATAAGGGTTTGGCTAAGCAGTATATTGAAGAGATGATACGTGACACCAAAGACAAATTTGATGTACAGTACGGTGTGCGATTTGATATTGAATCGGACAAATTTGCTATAGGTAATAAGGACTTCGATGGGGAAGATATGTTTATAGTGGATGGTAGAAATAAGGTTGCATACAAAGGGACGCCTGGATTCTATGAGTTGATGTTTAAAAAGAAACCCGTAGGATATACTAAAAAGGACGAAGAAAATTATAGAGATATCGTTAAGCGTTCAGCAGCCAATCATAAAAATTACGATCCTGCGGAACAAATACTTGGCAATGCGGGGACAAAATATAAAAATGTTGTTCGCCCTCTCACGATCGGCAAACCGCCGCGGCGAGGTGCCGGACTCCTAAGTGTAAACAACAAAAAGGTTGAGTTTATTCCCTGGAAAAACCCGAACACGCTAGTGGATAGATTGCGAATTTTAATAGCGTCACAGTTGGCTGGGCATACCGGCCATAATAACGAAATTGTTAGTATCATTGACGCCTTAAAGAAAGCAAAAATTATTAGATAAGTTGATCAATAAATGAGGCTTGCAGCACAACTCATCATCACATTCCAGCCAACTTTCAAAGTGGGATGAATGAATTAAGCGATTCCAATTATCACATAATAACAAATAAATAGCGGGTTTCGTTTTCCAAATAATCCATAGTGCTCTAGGAAGTAGCTGAAATAACTCAAAAGAGATGCCGATAGATAAATTTGGAAGACATCTACACCAGCATCATCGAAGAGAGGAGGCTGCGTCCAAATTGTTCCTCGTTGAAAGCATATCCGGACTACAATACGAAACAGTGATAACCATTATAGCTGTGAAAACTACTTCCGATGGCACCTTTTCTTTGTGGGGGGATTAACAGAATATTCATGCAACTTTACATCGGGAACTATTGAACGAATTAACCTGCACCCGTCCGAAGCGATAGTTTCAGTGAATAATGTCGATTACAAGAGTTCCGAACTAATTGGTGTAAAGTTGAAATACGGAGACATATTAAAATTTCGTTCCCCGACAAAAAGAAACGTGGTGGCAAGTTTGTCTTTTGAAGCAGTTATTAAAATGCCTCTAATCTACAAGAAGGCTGCAGTCTAACATTGTTTGTATAAAGAACACCTCACCGCTAGATACTTACTTGAATCTAAACATGAGCGTTGATGATATACTGCCGTATGAGCAAGTTGAATTGGTGGAAAACCCGGAATTATACTACGAGCTTGAAGTAATTGTTCTATCGGGAAGATTTCATGAACAGTTAGGTGTTGCGGTATTTTATACCAGAAATTATTATAAATTTAGCGTAACCTCTGGAATTATCTCAAATGTAATTGTTTATCCGAAGGATTTGGCAATCGCAATCAACGGTATTTGGTATAACGACATATCGCAAGTAATAGGAACTAGTGTCAAACTGGGAGATAAATTGGAACTCAATTCAAAAAGCGGTTTAAAAGGGGGGCATTTCATTTTGTGCCGTTTGCAACTGCAAATTCCACTTATAAATTAACATGAAGGTGAATAAAACCGTTAAAGAGGAAGTTGTTGAAGAATTACACAAACCAGCTAGAAAAAATTTTAAGCGGCGACGGGTGATCATCAAGGGGCTAAACGATTTATTCCAAGCCAATTTAGTCGAAATGATACCTTACGCGCAAGTGAACAAAGGATATCGATACATTTTAGTAGTGATTAATGCATTTTCGAAATACGTTTGGGCTTATCCCGTCAAGCGAAAGACGGGCAAAGCTGTAACGGAAGCGATGAAGAAGGTGCTTACATCCGCCAAACAGCTTCCTAAAAATCTGCAAACGGATATGGGCAAAGAGTTTTATAACGTAGACTTTCAAAATTTGATGAACAACTTCAACATAAACCATTACAGCAGTTATTCCAATCTAAAGAGTAGCATAGTAGAGAGATGTAATCGTACTCTGAAAAACATGATGTGGAAGCAGTTTAGCTTACAAGGATCTTATAAGTGGTTAGATCTGTTGCCAAAAGTGGTAAAGCAATATAATTCAAGGAAACACAAAACAACAGGATATAAACCTGAAGATGTTAATCAGAGGAATGCTCGCGAAATTCTAGAAAAAGCGTACAGCCACACAAAAACGGTAGATCCCAAGAAACAGAAATTTTTTGTAGGCGATCACGCAAGAGTTAGCAAGTATCGCGCAGCATTCAGTAAAGGATACACTCCCACCTGGAGCAATGAAATTTTTAAAATTGCAAAAGTTCGCCTGACGAATCCGACAACCTACATTTTGGAAGATGAAAATCGCCAATCAATAAAGAGAGGATTTTACGAGCACGAACTGCAGAAAACGAAGCACCCCGACACCTATCTGGTAGAAAAAGTTGTTAGGAAGAAAGGAAATCAGCTTTTTGTGAAATGGTTAGGTTTCGATAATAGGCATAACTCCTGGATATCTAAGAATGATCTTGTATAATTATCCGCAATGTATGCACCATTTTTAAAATAAAAGACTTTGTCAAATAATATATTATTTTATTTATATCAGTAAGTAGGTATGAAGTAGTATTGCAAAGTATTTTACATTTAAGAACATTTTCATCGCATTATTTTTAATAATCATTATGATAAAGTATACTAAGGAATAACAACTACATTCTAGTTTACAAAACCAACATATACAAACTAGCAAATATTAATATATACATTCAGTGCAAGAAAGTTTCTGTAAACGCGCATTGTACTTCTGCAACTTCTGCTTCAAAGTACTAACCAATACTGTTAAGTTTAATTTAACCTGTTTCAATTTCTACGCGTGAAGCTGCCTCCAATAATTCTATCAATTCGTTTAAACCGTTATCATCGTCCGGAGGACAGATACTCTTGTGGCCCCACGCCAAGGTTTTAGTGGTACCGGGAATAAGGTAGCGTTTATCGTCATAGGACGATAGCGCTACCTTATTAATCAAGTCTGTGTACATAGTGTGCAAACGAGATCTAAAAACAAACATTTTACATAAAACCGAACCCTGTTTGTTTTCGGCAACCTGTTGAAAATGTTCCACAGTCAGATATTGTTCTACAGAACTTTTCCTAACCCCCTTCATTTTACCCACAACAGACTCAGTTTGAGGAATTCCGTACAGATTATTCTTATAATTTGCAGTGTCGAAGTGTTCTAGATGTTGTTTCATGTCATTGTAAAAATTTTCAGTAACAATCTCTAATATCAGCGAGTCAGTGTCTGTATACAAAAGAGAAACGTTGTTGCCATACACAGTTTTCAAAAAATTGTAATAGAAATCATACATTACGGTTTTCGATATATCCAGAACAGAAAATCCGACATAACACGGTTTGTTATAAAACACCGAAGTTCTATTCATTTGTATTGCAACTAAATTTTCACAAAACACGACCAAATCTTTAAAATTTGCTTCAGAAATTAAATTTTCCGCTCCAGATCTTTTACCGATCCTCTCCCAATGGCTAAGCAACTTTACGTTGACCCTTTTGTCCACGTTCTCCATCGTTTTTCCGAATACGCTGTTGTTAATACCCTTGAAAAAGTTTTTCTCAAATTCGTTTTTGGATTCGTTGCGTAATTTTGTGTTTAGGTCGATATAAGACCTCAACCAGGGGGATTGATTGAATTTCAGTATTCGATGAGTTTTTGTCAAAACCATACCCGCTTCTAAACATTGCTTTAAATTCCGGTAATGAATGATATACTTTTTCTTATCAAATAAATTTGGAATAAGTTTCGGAGTTTTAAATTTCCCATTCGGAGGAACAATGAGTTCGGGACAAAATGGCAACTCGTTGTGGTCATCGTGTAAATTTTGCGGGTAATGCAAATCTACTTCCAACATGTAACCCGTATCTGACTCGTCGAAAACGTTAAAGCGCTCAATGTCCTCGTCGGTCAGCCAAACACAATGACCCCACGGCAAACACTGACGCATTGCGTAGCCATAGAGATTGGTTGCATCTAAATACATAATAAAAGAGGTGGGTTTAGCGGGATCGACATTACCGATAAATTCGGTGTTGGCAACAGCCTTTCTACTCACACACGTACTCACCCCCCCCCCCCCCGCGAATACCCTTTTTAACAAAATGGAGCATATCCATGTCAGTCAACAGTTCCAACTCTACACCGCTGTGTTTAAGCATAGCGTCCCAACTTAAACCGGGCGATGTGTAATAATGCGTCGGGTCCAATTTATAGTGCTTCAAGCATAGAGTTCGAAAGTTTTCAAAGACGTCGGTCAAAATTAATACGTCAGATGTCAGGTAGACATCAGAGTAGTCGCCCAAAGTTTTGCATTGAAACGTTTGCCACACGTCCACAGCTCGATCGTAATCTGTCTGCGTTATGTGCTCATCGTTCAATGGATCGTAAAATTGTTCCATGGTGGGTAAAGACGGGAGATCTAATTTAGAAAAGGAATCGACGTATGAGTATGGAAACACACCCTTTTGTCTCATTAGTTCAAACTCGGCGCCATGACAAAATCGTTTTTGAATTTCTACACACTTGTCTGTAGACAAATTCTTTGCCAATTTTGCCAAAGAAGAAGTCATAAAGCGAAAGCTGTCCACGAATCTCATACTTACAAAAATTTTGTATTTTTTTCCATTATTACTAGTAACTTCATCAACCAAAAGACGTTTACCAAACGATATGTATTTCTCCTTATTGTGAGGAATAACGTCGATTTCTTCCTTCTTTAATGCCAACTGTTTCACAAAAAGGTGCGAATCGTAATTTAAATTATGAAAAAAAATTGGGATAAAATTTGGAATATTGTAATTTACATTGCAAATGGAATGGGCGGCTCCCCGATAGTCTCCGGTCAAGTGGTCGTGGTCCCTAACCTTAATGTCACCGCCGTCTCCGAAAGGTTGATCGCATATATGACAGGAAACGGCGTTGACATAATTTTGAATTTCTCGCGCAGTCAAAAGCTTCATCGGTACAACGTGCTTTAAATGGTTGGAATATAAATTTCGAACGTCCCTTTCCAAACGCTCCATAAACACCTCAACAGTATTTTCACCACGATAAATTTCGAATTTTGAAAGACTGTCGTCATACGAACACTTAATGAAGTATGCAAAGGAATGTGGCTGGTGTTCACACGTCGTAACCGTAAATGTCTTTTCAGGATTTGGCTCAGCTGCCGCAACAGGTTTCAAAATCGTTTCGAAATCGGCATAAATTACAAAAGGAACTGTCATCTGTTGTGATAGTTTTCGAATTTAAGAATATTCTGCGGTCTACGTCGACCAAGGCGATCCGTTACAAAATCTGTAGAGGGTAATTTTGTGTACACGTGATTACAGTCAAAACGACAATGATTTTCCAATTGATGTTTGGAGCGGAAGTAATGCAGGCAACCATCGCAAAAATGTTTTGCGCCATTTTTAGCAGTTATTTGTTGGGACACCAATCGCGACAAATCATGAATGTAACAGTAGTGATTATTACCCTCCCTATCAGTTATAAGTAATAAATTTACATGCGCGCGATTCTTATGAGGGGAGTAGTACAGAGGTCCTACAATTTCATATTTCATAACGTTGTCAACCAATACTTCTTCCATACCGTACACATTAACAGAAAGTTGCGGATTATACTTTTCGAATTTAGAAACATCGCGCAGCCTTACCGGAAATTGAATGTCTTTGAATGTCAGAAATTAACGACAATCGGGGTAGGAGCTGGTTCGGTTAGACGGTCCCACAGGTTCCACAATACCCGAAGTCACCGCCCAACCGAAGCAGAACTCATCTTTGTTTTGGACATTCACAACGGCTTTCTTGCGCTGAATCTCTCGCGGGAGCGGAATGTACGAGGAGGCTCGAAGCGGATTGTACCTGTTAATATTGACATCCACATACAACAGTTGCTTCAAAGTCCAACCTGCAAAAACAAAATAAATTGCGTTAATATGGTAAAACGGGGGGATCACCAATGTTAATTTTACCCGACTCCCGCTCCTGAAATTCGGACACCTTTTTGTCCAGTACTCCAGTAAAATTATCATATAATTGGCTCAAGTCGTTTCCAAAAGTTGCAATTTCCTTAACGGTGTTAAACGATTTTATATCTTCCAAATCTTTAGATTCCAAAATAAAATATCCAAACAGTTCCAAATTACATTTAACACACTTAAATTCCATCAGTTTTCTTTCGATTAGAGGTACAATTTTGATTTTCAACTCATCCATAAATTCAGCGACATTTACATGATAATTTACCGAAGTCACTCGATAACTGATAATGCGAGACTTGAAGGCTGATCGTAGGGCTACCACCCCTTCCTCCAACGTGGGAATGCCTGATCGCGTAGTGTGACGATTGCTCCGCAAATGACCGATGTAGGCGGTTCGCGAAACGTTTTCGTCACACACATCACAGTATCGCGTCGGGCAGTGTTCTGCAAACAATAGGTTGCAAATTTTATATGAACATTTGAATCGTCGGGATATACCTAACCATTAGAGGCATTGCGCTTCACTCTTTTAGCGGGGGGGTGTCCGGCTGCAGCAGCAGCAGCAGTTTCCGGCGCAATCCTCATTCCTAGAAGTAGTAAGAATTATTTTAGCAAATCCTAAATTCACTTACAAATGCACTTACCGCTGCTAGATGGGCGGCAAGTCTGTCTTTGATGGCGGTCCAAATTATACTTCCTGGTGAAGCGTGTCATACATCCGTCGCACCTGAACATACTAATGCGGCACCTATAATCGCTTTGGGAATTATAAATATACTGCTCCTAGCAACCCACACCGAGTATATTTATGCAACTAAACTCGGTAAGGGCATCCAGCTGGTACGACGGGGACGTTGAGCAACACCAGCCTGGAGGGGATGGGGATTAGGTTATTTGTTACTGGCCACATTTAGTTAGTAAGACTACCTACATTTACACACCTGCCAGCACCCGAAGTAATTTTGCTTTCTCACCAATCTCCTCCAACACTTCACATTTCTGCTTTACGAGCGCCTCTTTGGACCGCTCGCAATTTGATATTGCCTGCAAAACCTTGCTGTGGCCGCTACCGATCTTACCGATCAACTCGGAGATGGTTTTCTGAAAGTCGATTTCTTTTTCGTGCAATGCGACGAGGGTGTTTTGCAACGAAGCAATTTCGGCTTTCAGAACATTCCAGCGATTTACTCTGGCTGCCAGCAGGTCCATCTCTCTCTCTGCCCTCGTAATATTGTTTTGTGATGGTGCAACATCATCATCATCTTCGTCATGTTTGTCACCACCCTGTGACAAACATTGCGACTGCTGACGCATCGCACCATCACCCACTTGTAAAGATGGAGCTGCAGTTGGAATGGCAGGTTCCACATCAACCACCATCTCCTTCACAATTACTTCCGCGAAAAAATGCGGTGGCGCAACCTGTGCCCCACCCGACGGTTTTATAGCCTCAGCACCGCACTGTAAGGTAGGGGGGGCTACATTATTGGACGATGCTGAGGCTACACTATCGTCAATTGTTATGATGCTATACGCGGGGGCAATTGAAGTTGCCGCAAATTGGGGAGTATTGAGGTCGGAGTTTCGACCAGAAGGCACATCAATGCTTGCTAACAACTCATCGATGTCGTTCCAAGCAGGATCATTAAACTCTGCTGCACCAGTATCCAAATCGAATTCCGCCAACCGTATGGCATCCAAATTTTGCAAAACACTTTTTGGACCTGAATTGCTGTTTTGTGTCTGAAGCTCCTCTCTTAAAGTTTGGGTAGATAATTTATTTATAATTTTGCTATCAAAATTTTGAGATTTTTGGGTGCTGGTTGCAGTTATTTCAGCAATCTTAAAAGGACAATCCTCTTTTACTGCCCCAACACCCGTTTTAGTGTGTTGTTCGATAAATTTTTTGAAATCAAATTTAGGTTGTTTCCGCGGATTTTTACTTGTTAGATGTTTTCGTAGAAGGCTGCCGCCCGACACGTCCTTCTTATTTACAACAAAGTCCTCCTCCCCGTCGGAAATGTTGCAGGTTTAATTGTAACATTGTGCAAAACTTTAATTTTATTAGTTTTGGATAATGGTTTAACCACCTTGCCGGAGGAGTTCGGCTTTGGGCAGACACAGAGTTTAACGTTCCCTCTTCCAGCCTTCGTGAGCGACAGCTTCGAACCTTTCGGCCCCTTCAACAGCGCACCACCACAGACACCGCACACAGTAACACTTGAAGCACCAACCATATTGTTCGCGATCGAAACGTGAAGTGACGCTCCTCCGGTTTGTCGGGGTACTATACTTTCATCCCCACTCTGTTGGCCTTGATATCAAGGTTAAGTAGTAGTGGGGGTAGTAGTGGGGGTGGCCTTGACATCAAAGTTTGGAGTAATAATCAGGCTGACCTTGAGCAACTTTCTATAACTTAGAAAGTGGGTCTAACATTGTCAAGGTCGTCCTGAATGATGCTGAGCATTAAATGTATGGTTGGCAGAAATGTAAAACACCGCAGAACCCCGACCACGCCTCCGGAGTTTTGGAAAAGTTGTTTATAAGGGGGATTCATAAGATTTGCTGTCATTGCGTTGACAAAATGCTGTCCGTCGGTAATAGGTTGGCCGAGTGGTTTGATGTTCGGTTGTTAATGGAAAATCCCGCAAAACGATTAAACATCCGGCGCTTAACCCTTGAGAATAAGAATACCTTCTTCGAATTACTACGAACACCTGAGAAAAACCGCACACCTCAACAATTAAAGAATGCCGGCATCGTTAGGCCTGACTGGAGCTATGAAGATTTTATGTCTTATTGGTATGTTGTAGCCGACGATCACAAAGAATACTATTTGTCAAATGAGTTTCTGCAAAAGTGGCTTACGAAGGGTTACATATCCTTTAGAGATATTGGACATTCTAAGGACTGTGTAAACATCGACAAGTGTGGTGCGTGCGACGATAGGCTGTTTGTCAACATGTGCTGCGGTGTAGTGGACGAAGGTGATTGTTGTCTGGAAAACTGCTACCTACCTTATGCTAAATTTGACAACACTCACTTCTACAAAGCAACTATTGACAATTGCATATTAGATGGCGCCACAGCTTATAACGCATACTTTGATAAGTGTAACGATGGTAACTTGTTTTTTGTAAAGCATTTAGAAAAACTTGGGGTGGTTGGTATTGATTCTAACCTTTATAAATAAAATGACATGTTATTGAAATATAATATTGTGCTTGCACACACTTAAAAAATTTTATGAAACTTAATGCTAAGTTTATTAATAAATATAAAAAAAATATACACAACATAAATAATAATTGATGTCTATTCTTCTACCTCTTCATCACCCCGCTCCTCAAGTTGTAGTTCAACTGTTTCTGCGTCGAACAAATCCTGAACCTTGTTGTAGACCTCGTCCAGCGGAGTCCCCGCGTTCAGAGCTCGGTCGTACTGCAGGAATCCTGCAGCTCCGTGGAAGAAGTTCTCCAGGTATTCCCGCAGTGGCTGCGAGAACTCATCTACAACAATTCCCACCTCAGGAGGGGGGGGGGATTATAAGGGTTGGGGGGGGGCAGCGTTTTAAAACTTCGATCAGACCGCTCCTTCACCCATTTTTCACCACCTCCACACATTTCCGCCGCCCCAATTGGGTTAAAATGAACCGGGTTGGGGGCACCTGCAACTTCTACAATCAGCCCCCGAATATCTTTCCACTCCCCCAATTATTTTTCCTTGGGTTGGCTGGGGGCGGCTCCAGTATAGTTTGCTACTAGGTTGAATAGCCTTAGTTTTCGTCGAGCACTTGAATCGTCAACATGTTATTCCTGTACGTCGCAGATGAAGCTATTTATCATGTGCTTGACAATGCGGAAACTCAGTTTAATAATTTTAATGAGCTGCCAACTATAAATCCGGAATTGAGCTTTGCGTTCCCCAATATTATTCATGCATTAAACACCGCCTTAGGTAGGTAACTTTTTTCGAGCTGAGTCCGGTTTCTTTTGCTATGACGCCAACACTCTCTACACAAAGAATCCGTACCAGTTCATTACCTTGGAACGATTTCCCGCACTGCATAATTTAAAATTGCGCGTTGAAACATTTGAGAGGTTTAACAAGTTGAAAATTGAAAATGAAGCTGAAACTGAAGAGGGGTGTGTGGATAAATAAGAAAAAGCTATTATTACCAGAGCACTTCCTCATTCTACATTGAACTGGCATCCCATCAACATGCTACCTATAAAATTTATAGTCGCTCTCGCAGCTTTTTACGATGGAATTCTGTTCGTTGCTGAACCGCCTAATTGTAGAAACGCATCTATTACCTACGCTCGCAGTGTTGTTAACAGTACGACTTGGCATAATATGGATAGTGCAGTTGTGGCGGGGATTCCTGTATTTAAAATACCGGTGCGAAATTTTACCGATAATGGTGTTTTAACATTCAAGATTAAATTCCACTATACCGCATACGCCGCAGATACTAATTGGCAAAGTATTCTGCTTAAGTCCAAAAAACCAGATGTGCTGCAAAAAACATTTATTGCGGATCAGAACAATTACTGTTGTATAACTACAGTTATCCTCGGTTTAGTTTTATTAATTGTATTGTCTATGTTTATTGCTTACTTCTTCATATATTGGTCGATTAATTATAATACCATACGTTAGTCATACATTTTATGTTGTAATTTTGTAAATCCATTATTATATTATTGTTTGTAAATAAATGAATTTACACATATGTTGATTCTTTCATTTTACTTTACATGACCTTGGCCTTGAAATAAAGTGGTGGGGGGAGTTGACCTTGAAATTATAGTGACCTTGAAATTGTACTGACCTTGAAATTGTAGTGACCTTGAACAGTGACCTTGATGTTCAAGGTCAAGTGGGGGGGGGGGGGGGGGGGGGGGTAATGACCTTGAAATTATAGTGACCTTGAAATTGTACTGACCTTGAAATTGTAGTGACCTTGAACAGTGACCTTGATGTTCAAGGTCAAGTGGTGGGGGGAGTAATGGCCTTGTTCCAGAACTCCCCAACTTTATCTACTAATCCGAATAAATGTTGCACTACCACTAATTTTTATATAATGCTGATGTGAGAAATATTGCATCTCATCGATATTACTAATAACTAGCGGCTTGAGTTTCTCACTGACATACTTAAATCATTTGGCTTGGCTTGCTGTTTCATCTAATACGTACTCAAGAGTCAACGTTTCACGCACCATGTTGATACGAGTATGTCAAACTTGCGAATGGGGAAATAAATATGTGCGATGTGTATTTTAACTGCACGCGAGTTCTACAAAGAATGGAAAAATTGTAGTAGTAGCTTCTTTGCCGATAGTCGATCATAAATGTCTTCGGATTCTACACCATTTCCAGCAACATCGACACCATCAAACTTAACTAGTCTTTCCAAACCATCGAAAGCCTTCTTCGTCTCTTCAAGTAGCCCCTTTGTAGTTTTCAAGGATTTTATAAGATTCGCAAATGAGCAATGCTTTGACCATCGAAGGTGTTCAGACAGGGGGTCGTCAGCGGGTTCCCATAAATATATTTTAATTCCACAACAGAAGCATTGCGTATCGTCAACACCAGTGGGGATGTGGTAGAAACCGGCAGCAGCAAGCGATTCTGGGGTTAGCTTACCAGGCCAATTGTCGAATGTTTTTAGTCGTTTAACATAAGACTGGTAATTCGGGTTAGGCAATATCTTCACAGACTTGTCACTAAGCAACTGAAGTT
Source organism: Ctenicera cuprea (assembly GCA_958336395.1). Classification (NCBI taxonomy): domain Eukaryota; kingdom Metazoa; phylum Arthropoda; class Insecta; order Coleoptera; family Elateridae; genus Ctenicera; species Ctenicera cuprea. Next base: position 47,055,808 of record OY284491.1, on the reverse strand, counting down.
TGGATTTGCAAACAAGGTTATATAATCCCAGGTACAAGAGTGGGGAATGAGTGGACTCAACTCAAGGCTAAACAGGTTCAAGGTTGTGAGGATTTAAACATTTAAAATAAATAATTAAAATTAAAAAGTATAAATATTTATTTATAATAATAGCTAATATACAACAGTTCCCCGTTCCTAAATCGTGAGGTAAAGCGCAGCACCTGCCGAACCACGTTGTTTCTGTACCACTCCTCCAAGGGTATCGTCAAGGGTGCCGGCAACGTTGTCAATCTTGCTAACTCGTCAAGCTGTTCCCCTTGCAGCTCTAAAGTGTAAGAGATCGTGGCAACCGCATACACCTTCTTACCCTCGAACGAGCTTCCTCCCTCTTCCACAAATTGCTGGAACCGTTGGTAGTGACTGGTCCTTGGGGGTTGGAAGAAGACATCTTCGTCGGAAAAGTTGTGAAGTAACATGATTTTCAGACTGAGACTCAGACGATAACTGATGCTGTAAAGCTTCTACACCAAATATAAAGTAAAATACGCAACCTTCGTGAAATATGACCGTGAAAGTCAAGGTTATGGGCGCTACTTTCCACCACCACTACAAAGTGCGACCTTGACTGATTGCAATATAAAGAGCATGCTTGTTTCGATATTTAGTTGAGTTTGTTTAGTTCGCGAAAGAAGATCGAGTTCGTAAAAGTGATGGATAATTTATTAAAAAGTATCGAAAAAGTGAAAAACCAAGTGCGAATGAATTCGGGGGAAGTTGTTAGTTCTGTGAATGCAAACGCTAAACAAACTGCACCGTATCCAATATTAATACATTGCAGAAGTTATCCTCTAAATAAATCGCGAAGCAAGTTTGTAGCGGTTGGTCTGTCAAGTTATACACCGCATTGGCCTGTAGTGCAACTCTATGGTTGTAAAAATGACTGGACAAGTTTCAACGAAGAAGAATGGAAAGTGTTCTTGGCGAATCAAGGGGTGATAACAAACTATTTCTTTTCAAGAGATTTTGAAGTTCAACCCGTAAGCATGAGTCCTTCAAAAACCATTTCCTTCCAAACTGTTGCAAAAACAAAAGTGATAATCATACAGGACCATCTGAAATTTACTTGGGATTGGAGTCTCTTGTGGAATTATGGGAACTCCTAGCATTAATTGATTGTCGATTGGGTCTGTTAAAAGGTTTGGAGTTTGAAAAGTTTTACACAAGCGTTATCAAAGGGGTTGCCTGTATGTCTGGCGACATAAAAAGCAACATTCATAGCGTATTGATGAATTTAAATATAAAGTCTGAAAATGTTGTGTGTATGTTGGAGATGTTAAAATTTGGTGAACAAATAATTACATGTGACGTTGAATTTGAAAACTTTGCAAATAAGATTAATTAACAAAAGCTGTCAGAATGTGGATGACATACTCTGCAGCATCGCGTCCTGCGGCTACAGATTTACACACAGCAGTTATACGTCTTCAGAATTTGCTACAAGACTTGGCATTCGATGCTGGACACGAAAGCGTGTATGGGTTTGAACGATTCGGAACTATCAGCGAGCTTGAGGAGTTAGAAAAAAATATCAGAAGGGGGTCAAGTTATGTTGGAAATTTTTGGAGAACCGTATATGTGGAAAGCTCCTTCTGGAAAGTCTAATCGATATTGATTTAGAGGAGTTTACTGCTGAAGTTGAAATATTTGTGGGTAAAGATTAAAACCTGATATATAACGATCAGTTGAAGAGCAGGCAATCATTACGTGAAAGTTCTATAAGGTGTTGAGATAAATTTGGAAGACACTTGCATAGTCATCATGACCCTCAAATTTTTCTTGCAGAAATGGGTGAGGCGGAATTAAGAAGCGAATCTAATTTATTATTACTAGCTCTTAGGACCGATGAGAACGGCAATTTTGTTTTTCTTGGAGATGAAGCTAAAGGCGACAGACGCGTGTATAAGTGTCCAATAAGGGGAACCATTACAAATGTAAGAATCTCGGTGAAGGAAGTTAAACTTTATATTAACGACAAAGAAATTAAGTACACTGATTTGGTTGGAGTTGACCTGAAGGTAGACGATGAGATTGCAGCTATATATAATATCAAAAATAGCTTCCACGGGCTGATGTTGACGTTAACTTTGCAAAGCCCCCTTATAGTGCATGCATAACTGCCATAAAATGGTTCGCCAAGTGAAGTTTGTTATGTCAAAAAATAAAATCCACAATATTGTCACACCTAGGGGGTTTATTGTAGCGAGAGGCGGTGTGACGGGGTTGAAAAAGGGATCGTAAAATGAAGCAATAAACGCATGATTAAAATAAGCATATTTATTAGCAAACAATTAATTAAATACAAAGATATAAACTTACATGGTAGACACTCTTTGAGCCATTGTTGAGACTTGAAGGGGTGAAGTTCTTTGATTGATCAGAACTGAACTGCCTTCTTTAACCAAGTTCGGACTTATTTATACCAAAAGAGTTAGGAGTGGTAATTGACGCACAGTCACACGCTTCCTCGTTATGCATGATTAATTCATAGGTAACAAAAGACATTAATATTCATCACACATCCTGTTTGTCTTGGCTTGACCATGACTCCAGGATACACGTGTGATGATCCAATACTTAAAAACACGTCAACCTTGGTTAAAGAAGATCCGGGTTGTTATACATGGAATTTTACATAATTAAAAGTAAAATATTAAAATATAACCAAGTAAGGAAATTAAACTCAACTTGTCACATACGTGACATTTCCCCGGGGCTTCTAAAAGAAAAGCTTCTCCTGAAGCGATCCTTAATAAAAATCCCAAGGATACGCCACTGGTCAAAATCTCACAATAACTCGGAAGAATAAAAACATTTTTTATCTACGTTACTAATGATAACTTAAATATCTAACTCATGCACCTATCGTATAATTATACTGTCCTGATAAGTAAACCACAAATTGGTAAACAGTTAGTTTTACTTAAAAATCATAAAATTCTATGTTAATCCTCAAACATTCCTAGTTACTTAATATTATAAAGTCATCTGAATGACTAATTCGTATAATGTTACATAAAATATAAAAATAGAGATAAAAAATTAGAGATAAAAAATTAGAATAAAACAAAATAAACACAATCACCTCTTTGAACTCATATGCTCCTGATACAACAAATTCTACAATTCCTTTGTGTGAAGCATTGAAGTCTCTGGTATAAAAGTTAATGTCCCTATATTAATATCCTAGTTAAATTAAAATCTAAATATTATTACAATAAAACGATCTGCTTTCATTTATGTTATCCTGATACAAAAGTGGCCCGAAACAATAAAAATGTTCGACTCCATTTTGTAAACCACCTACATCGTAGTTGAATTGGAATAATCTAGCGTGTACTCGGCTTGCACTTATCACACTTCCGGGTGATAATTTGCTATCGGCACTAATTGCAAATTTCTTATTTAAAATAAATGCGCTTTTACATTGTGTTAGTTGTTTGTGAATTGTGGACAACGAAAGCAGTTTCAAAGATGTTTCTTAGTAAGTATAATTTTTAATTAATTTTGAACAAAACTTATGCACTGGTAACCTCACAGGTAATCACTTATAACTTGATCTTGTTTACGAACTTGAATTTGATTTAATTGCGACATTGACACATAACTTGAGTCTGATGGTGCATTGTAAATTTGTATATCCTCAGTTGGGCGTGGTCGATTTATTGTATTGAAGCAGGTTCCTCCAATTGGCTTTATTTGTTGTAAAGGTATATATCCAGAGGGTGGAGTACATTCCCGTGGTTGTAAATAATCATTTTCCGGTGTAGGTTGACGAGGTATTTCAGGAAGTTGTCTTTGAACAGGTAACATTGGAGAGGATAATACAAGAGATGAAGGACGTCGCATAGGTCTAAAAGGAATTGTAGGTGAAATAGCTGGATTTCTGTTAGGTGGGGTTGAGGTAAGGGGAAGGTAATTTAGAAATTTCTTTTGAATACGTGGATATAGAAAATATCCAATAATTAGAAGGATAAAAAATACCATGAATAGAAAGCCAATAAGGTAGAAGGCTGTATATGCTGTAGTGGTATGTACATGGGTTTGCAACCATTGGTGTTCCAGACAAGCATCTAGTCCTGCAAACTTCGGGGTAGTTTCTCCATGTGGAGGGATTCGGAGTTCTTGCAAACTTGTCCATGCAGCTGGGATTGTTGTTTGAATTTGTAATTTTACTCGATGATCCTGGCAAGGGTAACGAGGTATAACGTTTGTTCCCAATTTATCTTGTAGTTGACAATCACAGGGTAATGTTACTGCAACTGCTCCAATAGAGGCATTTATGGAAAAAGACCCATTGTGTCCAACAGGTAGCAAAAATTGAGTTTCCTTTCCTGTTTCTCGACAAGAAAGAGGGCAAACACTTGCTATTTGCTGGGCTGACCCTCCAGTTAGAACTTTCTTGACACAAGCGACACCCAAAGCGTCATTATCATAGATATCGGTTACCAGACATAATTCTTCCTTGAAAGGATCACATTTTGGTAGTAGGATTGTCCACTTTGCATTTATTTCGGCCAAAGCCAGATTGAATGTAGGAACATCCACAGAACAGGTATAATTTTCCCAAGCGTAATTTGGAGTTAACACTTTTCTCATACTCAGTCCTTGTAATTGAGTATGAATTAAAGGTACATGGATTCCTAGTAATCTGGTATCTTGAGACAGAGTACATTCAATCAATGGCAGCGTATAATAAGACGACAGATGTTTTAGTGCTGTAACATAATTACCGGCAGAAGTCTGATTTTTTAAAGCATTACTTAATTCTAGCATAGAAATTATATCTATTTGCAATTTTTTGTTTTGACACATATTAGCAAATGATCTTTCCCATTGATATCTTAGCATTGCGTCTAGTAAAATGTAATGACTTAATTTTGTGTCAACACAGGTTAAATTTTCTATTACACTTTCTAACGGATTTTTGTAACTTAAATCGTACAAAGGTACGTGCCTCTGTTCAACTATCCGTTCCACTAAGACAGAAATTTCTTGGTTTGTAGTAAACATTCGTGTTACATGATTGCGTGTTGCAAATTGAAAATCAAAAAGTTCTCCGTCATCTGCTAATATCTGATCATTTTCTCCTATCTTTTTTACATTTAACTTATCAACTATAAATGAAAAATAATTAAATCTATTTGTTACTATCTTACAAATATTTGAATGAAAAAAGCAAAAATTATTACATTTTAATTTTTCCATTAAACTTTTAGGTTTATCAAAACGAAATACAATAGGCTTAGTTATTTGATAAAAACTAATATTTGGTAGCCTCTGTATGTGAACACCAGAGGTTATTTCAACGTTTACACAATTACTCACAATGATTAGTGAAGCTATGAATATTATTACCATCATTTTCTTTATAATGTTTGTTCCGACTTTCACTTTACTAAAACTTGTCAACCACTGACATAAATTTTGTAGTTCATCTTCCTTTTATGACAAGACACCACAGATAAGGTGTTTTGTCAAAACAGAAGCAACTATTTTTTATAAACATAATACCAATCTTTGCCCTTGACTAAACTTTTTTATTCAAAAACCATAAAAACCTCATCCGCTCTGACTGGATGGCAACACTGATTCTGTTAGCTTTTTCCTTGCTACCCAGCAATAAATAAAAATTTAGTTTACAAATTGTTACTAATAAATAATAGAAATAATAAAAATCTGAAAAATTTGGATGGGGGTAGCGCTTTTTTCCCCCGCTAATATGAAGACCGAAACATCGTGAAGGTCTACTTTCAGAATTTGTAAAGTCAGTGTTTTGTACTCGAGTAAAACCGTAGTCCTTATTTTATTGGACTTAAAAATCTCTTTATCTCAAAAATCTTTTTTATCTCTTTAAAATCGTACTTACATCAGGCCTCTTTTTCTTAAAATTTCTTCAGCGGCAATGGAAACCGGCCATCCTATCTTTTCATCTTGGTATTGACAATGAATTGATAGTCCCATCGCCGACCACCAAGACTTAATTGGTGGTTGCCCCAGGTGAGCTAGCTTTGCTGGGGGCTGGTCCGGACTGTAGTGTCAACGTGACACTTCTTCCTTTGGGCAACCTAGTGGTTTCTGTCGGATTCTCGTGCTTCTTCAGAGTTCTAGTACCTGCTTTAGGATTAGTACCTGTAAATCTTACCTTTTTCTCTTTTTCATTATTATTGTTTGTGCCATACATGGGATTTTGAACCCAGTCCTGGTCTTGAAATATTTCCTGTAATTCTACTCCGGAATCGGATTTTCCGTTCCGATATTTATAAAAATAATACGCATAATAAACGATAATAGCAATTAAAGCGATTATGTATGCAATTAAGCCTAACCACATAAGATAAAAAAGTGCAGAATGTGAACCTGAATCAGGATGTGGTTGCACTGCTGCAACCGGTTGTGCGAAAGTAGCATAAACAGCATTTCTTTTAAATACTAAATATAATACGACAACTGATAAAATTATATTCCAAATTAAATAAATACTATCGCCTTGATAAGAATATAAATCTACATAGGTTTTTGTAACTGCATCATCTAATTCATTTTGTAGTGCTTCAAAAGTCGAGGTAGTAGTCAAATTAAGATGAGGTATAGTAGTGGTCCAATTAGTATTTAAACACTGTCATATTATTAAAAATAGGTTCAGTTGTTTTTGCTTGAAGCACATAACTTTTTAAACTAGACCAAATCGCTGGTAACACATGAAGAGTGTTACGTTCGCGAATACCTTGACTAGAACAAGGGAATCGTGGGGAAATTACTTCTTCATTATTTATTAAGAGCGAACACCTACAAGGAAGTTCAACTTGTAGAGCCCCTGGCTGGTCATACACGCTTGCTTCTAAAAGTAAGTCTGACTCAGGGCACCTTAATACAGTTTGATTTTTTGGATGGGTAATGACAAATACATCGTCACGAATTTCAGTGATAATCATAGATTTAGAAGAATGACATCTAAAAGGACAATGACGACCTAGGTCTTCCACTGTGGATCCTGTGTACATGTGATATGCACATTGTGGCCCATACGTGGAATCTGCGGTGAACCTGGGTAGATAACACAATTTGTCTTGATACGGTTTACAGTGATGTAATCCGGATCCAGAGATTGGTCTCATTAAGGGTGTTTTAGGGTCTGTATTTTTGGAAGTAGCTACGGCCAAATATAATGTGTCATGCATTAATAAACAGGTGTCATTATGCCATGCAAAGGGAGTAGTAGTTAATTCGAATAATTCCCAATGATAACCCTTAACTTTTGTCCCCATGACGTGGTACCCGGGTGCCATTTTTATATACAACTGTAAAATAATCAGTATTAGATATAAGATATTATTCTGTGGTTGTATGACATCTCAAAATTAGTTGAGAAATACACATAATTGGAATTAAAATCAAAATCTGAAAAACATTTTTGGTAAATTTTTGCAGTTAAACATGTTTATTCGTTATTCCTACGACGAGGTACCCTGGTGCCAGTTGCGTAGATAGTGCATTTACAATGTAAAAAGTTGAGTAGTAAGAAAATAAACTGTTTATTGGTACTTGGAGAATACAGTTTGTAGGTATAATGTAAACATAAAATTAAATTTCATTTTTCTCAAAAAAACTACCAACTTACAAACTACTACAAGAAACACATTTTTCAATTTTTTTAGTGTGTTCTACACAGATCGGCTTGTTACACTCGCAACAAGCTTTTCTTGTTTTTCTTTGAATTTTTGTTGATCTACAGATGTAGCATCGCCCTGTCACTTGAAGCCGACCAGTTGAATCTCGAGGCTGTATGGTTTCTTCACAAAGCTCTAGCTGAATAACGGGTCTTCCTAACATGCATTCAATGCCTGATCTAGTGCCAAAATGTTGACACGACCGTGGATATCTGGATCGAGTCTCAATCGCCGGCATGGCTAGCTCCTTTGCAAGATTTTGTAAAAATTTGCGACGTCGATAATGCTTGGTAGCTTGCTGTGGATTATTTTCCATGTATATGATACAAGATGCTAAGGCTGCTACATCAATTAGATTGGAAAACATGGCGACAGGCCACCTATTACTTTTTCTCTTCACGGAGTAGTGTGACAACATTTTGTCCATAGTATCAACGCCTCCTTTTCCAGAATTATAATAATGAATAATTTCAGGCTTCTTTTTAGGACCGCTAACTGTAGTGTCATAATGCAAAGTAGACAATAAAATAACGACTTTTTTGCGCTTTGGGACGTATGAGACCATGGTAACTTTGTCGTCACTAAATCCAAATAGTGAAGACGCTTCTTCTCTAGACTTATTTGCCATCATCTGGGTTGGTATGTAAGGTTTGTTTTTCTTCAATGTACCAACAAGCGAAAGATTCCACGACAGCAGCAACTTAGCTAAAGGAAGCGTGGTAAAAAAATTGTCCATTACAATGTTTCGCCCAGTGTTTTTGTATCGAAAACACAGATCTTTCACCACTCTTGCGCCTTGATTTTGTTCACGTCCTTCCGCAGATTTACCCGTATATATTTGTCCAGTCAATGGATAGGAATTAGCAGCGTCGCACACCCACCAAATTTTCATTCCATACTTTGCAGGTTTTGCGGGCATATATTGAGTGAATCGAGTCCTTCCTCTAAACGGAAACAGTTGTTCGTCTACTGTTAGACACTCCGAAGGTACATAATTTGCTCTCAAATTGTCATTTAGCAATAGCCACAATTCTGAAATTGCTGCAGCTTTATCAGTTTTTATTCTGTCAGCTCTAGTGTTGACGTTATCAAACCTTAGAAATCTTTGGATTCCCCAAAATCTATTGACTGACATTGTAGCCCTATACAATGGATGGCTTGTAGTTTTCCAAAGTTCTTTTACGTCTTCTTTAATAGAATGGTATACTCCTGCTGCTATTAGTATTCCTAAATATCCATCAAATTCTTCGGCAGTCAATTCTTTCCAAACTCTAGCTGGCCTATTAGGATCATCTGTATTCCACTGTTTGTATACAGACTTTGCTTTCCGATTGGTCTCCTGGATTACAATATTGCACATCACTGGTGTAAATATTCGTTTGAATGTATCTCGAATAGAAAGAGTTTTTGTGGCTTTTACAGAACCAGCTTTTTGTCTTAATATATTTTGTTTTTGAGTTTGAACTGCGACAGGAGGTTTCGACTTCCATATTGTTCCATCTTTAGCCTGAAAATCCGGTTGATTAGAAACACTTGCTTCAGTTTCGTCACCAGAATTTTCGTCGTCACTGCTTTCCTTTTCTACTTCTATTTCATTTTCTTCATCTGCATAAACATCTTCAATATCTGACTCCTCTTTTGAAGTTGAAGCTGCCGGTAGCACCCATTCTTCGTCTGACGCGTCGCCTTCAAAAGGTTCGTTATCTGCATCACTATCCTCGTATAAATTTTCAAGATAGACCACTTGTTGTTCATAAGTCATGCTGTAAAATTTAAATGCTTATTTATTCAAACTACAGCAATTTTAGGTTATGTTAGAAATCAAAACTTACCGTTTAAATTCATTTTTTGAAACTTCCCTAAAGGGCGTGGTCATTTTCCAAGATAGCAAAAAGTAAATTCACAAAAAATATTACAATAATTGCACCAGCAGACAGATTAATCTCAATTAGATAAACACACGTGCACGGCGGAGGTTGTTTACTCCACTGATTGTGCGTAGTTCTAATACATCTGACGTATAGGTACCCGGGTGCCTCTTCGTGGAACAACGAACAAAATTCTACCCGTGGGGACAAAGGTTAAGGGTGATAGGTATACGAACGTGAACGTAAATGTGGTCTCCTGCAATAGTACAATCAGCAATAGGTAGTTTATAATAACGAGAAATTTCGTAAATAGGAATTGCCAAATCGTGGTTTGATTTTCTCATTTCTGTAGCTAAGTTAAATAAATCATGACGAAGTACCTTAGGATGCACAACGGCTGTCGGAATTTTGTGATCTTTACACTGATTCAAAATTTCCATATTATTAACTGCACGTTCAAAATTAATTAAACGTAATAGATTAGAATATGAATAAAACATAGCACGTTGCACTTGCATTTCAGTTATAGTGGCGGTTTTATCAATGGAATTCCGGAGATTGTGGTCAAATCTATCTAACTCATCTATTTTAGTTCGCGTTTCTGCATAAGCGCGTTCAACAGTACGTTGATATTGTAAAAATGCATGAGAATTATTTGCAAATTCACGCAGATGTCTGTTAAGACCAGAATTAATTTTGAGAAGTAATTGTTGCAAATCATGTTCATTGGTTCTTAAGGAATCAATTTTAGGATTAGTAGCTACCCCACAGCACCATGAAAAGAAATCTCCTACAAATTCTAAAGCCCTTTTATACTTTCTAGGAGGAGGGGTGTTTGGTTCAGTACTACTTTCTTCATCTAAAGGAGAGGGTGAATATGTTCCCCAATGTTCGGGATTAATGGCTTCTCTAAAAGATCCTAATTCCCTATCAAAAATTTCAGTTAGGTCATCTAATTTGCTTCCCATGTGACATACATGGCTATTGTTGATCTCACATAGGCGATCATGGGGAATCCTAAGGTTGTTTTGATTATGCGATAACCAAGCTGCTCGATACGTCAATGGTATTGTAGCTGAATAAGTAATAGTATCTGGTAAAGGCTTCCAAAATGCTCCTGTAGTCACTTTAACTGGTGTTTCCGTGGCTTTCCATAACAATAGGCAGAGAAGCGTTATTATTCTGTAAATAATTTTGGACAATAGAAAATGACAATAAAAAATGAATTCAACAATTTATTAGTAAATTAGACAAGATTAAGAAATTAATTCAAAACAAAATAGAAATAAGCTTAAACAAGATTAATTTGAACAGTGTGTATTAAGTTATAAGCCTAAGACTTAGATAAGATCTAGAGGAACACCAACAAAATTTATTCTAGAGGAACACCACACTAAATTGTTTATAATTTCAGATAATCCCCAACCAACAGAGGAGGGTCGAGAGGAGGTCGCTGGACCACGGACGTCATGGTGGCGCACCGATTGTGGTGTGGGCTGGCCGTTTGCCATGGCGTACATCGCGATGGTCCTGTCGGTCTGGGCCATAGTGATTCTGTTGGGCGTATGTTGCCGGTGGGTTTGCAACAAGTGATTTGGTTTTTTGTAAATGAAAAAAAATTTTTTTTTTTTCATTCTAGGCCTTTCAGCCGGTATACCTCTCATATTTTCAGGTTCATTAGCCTCTGGGGTACCTTCGTCTTCTTCGTCGGAGGTGTCCCAACTTTCGGCGTGGAGCAAAGAGAGTTCTGGGGAAGCTGGTGTTGTCGGTAGTGGTTCGGGCCTGGTTGCAGCCTGAGAGGTGCCTGGCCCATCGGCATTCCGCCGCTCCCCATGCTGCATTAAGAACATGGCCTGTGTCGCGGCACATTTTCGCGCATTGCCGTAGTGCGCGTCACATAGCATGGGGTTCACTGGTGGCAACCTGTCGCATGTGGATTCCTCCACCGTGAGTCCTGGTAACAGTTCCTCCAAGAAGCGCTGTTTTGACAATCCCTTCACTATTACTTTATTTCTTGCTAGGGTTTCCCGCAACAACACCTTCATGTTGGAGTACGGGGTTTCACCTTCCCCCCAGGAAAGGCCATGGAAATTTTCACTTAACCAGGCATTGGAAAACATCGCGTTTTTCGGCAGGCGTTCCCACGCCACTGGTGGCTTAAATAGATAATGCGTCAGCCTGCTCGTTCGGGGATTGAGGGCAGCGAACTCTTTCAGCACATATTCATTTTCTAGCCCATGAAAGAATTGAAGGTCCGCATACATTACTTGGGGAATGGTTCGCCGGAGGGTTACTCGGCGGCCTGAACGGCGGGTGGAATTACTGTCAATTACGGGTAACATTAGAAAATATAAAAATATATAAGTGGAACATATTTAAGCATCAATGTTGTTTGCAGGTACCTCACAGGTATCAGGAATGAGCTCAGGATCAGCATCTGGGGTCCAAGCTTCATGATATGGTAAGATTCGACTAACATGCACAGTATCAACCCTAGAGTTAGGTTTAAGACCCATCTGTACTAAATAGTCTACCTCGCCTTTTTTCGCTAAGATCTTTTAAGGGCCAAAATATTTTAGTAAGAGCTTCTGAGACCTTTTAACCTTTCGTACCGGAGTGAACACCTTAATAATTTGACCTACTTCAAATTGCATATCCCGCCTCTTTGAATCGTACCGTTCCTTGTCCTTTTGTACTCTCGACTGAATATTTTCAATAGCGTGATTGCGTACTACTAAAGCGCGTTCCCGTATCTGTTGAACTTCTTGTGATTGAACCTCCTGCTTTAAATTAGCTTCTGTGGGTAACACAGGGTGTCTAGCATAAACCAAAAAGAAAGGGGATACTTTAATAGTTTCCTGTCTCGCCGTATTATAGGCAAAAATCGCGTGATGAAGATACAAGTCCCAATCAGTTTGTTCGGTATTGGTAAAAAGAGCTAGCATGTTTACTAACGTACCATTTAAACGTTCTGTCAACCCATTGCATTGAGGGTGGTAAGCAGTAGTATATTGATTATTTACACCCATAATTTTTAAAAGTTCTCTTACTAACTCGGATTTAAAAGTTTGACCTCGATCACTTAATAAATAACGAGGACACCCATGCCTTGTTATGATATTTTCAAGAATAAATTTAGCAACAGGTCCGGCTTGACCATTTGGAAGAGCCTTAGCCTCTGCCCAACGAGTGGCATAATCTACTGCAACAATGATCATGGTATTCCCATTTTTACTTCTGCGAAAAGGGCCTAAAAGATCAATTCCTACTTTATCAAAAGGTACTGACACTGGAATAGGTTGTAGAAGACCTGTGGGTTTATAATGAGTTTGTCCTTTACGAGCTTGACAATCAGGACAGCCCTTAACAAATTTTTCAACATCCCCTTGTAAACCATTCCAATAATAACGATTTTTAATTTTATAGAAAGTTTTGGTGAAACCTAAATGTCCTGACATTGGATCACTATGATGACTATGCAAAATTTCTTCCCTTAACTGAGAAGGGATTACTAATAAATTTTCCTCACCATCAACACTAGTATTTTTCTTGTATAAAACTCCATCTTTTAAAACAAAATTTTTAACTCTCCGTCTTAAACTTATACTAGCTTGTTCGGAATTTTGAATTGCTTCTATTAATTCAACTACTCTAGGGTCATTAGCTTGGGCTTGTGCCAAGTCATGACTTTTGATCAAATAAGTGGGTACATCAATTACGTCTTCCTCATCCGTAGATGTGGGAGTACATACCGGATTTCTAGAAAGAGCATCGGCATCCCTGTGAGCCCGTCCCATTTTGTGGCAAATAGAGTAGTCAAACTCAGCTAACTTAATAGCCCACCTTGCAAGCCTACCCGTAGGGTTTTTTAAGGTTTTGAGAAAACAAATTGCATGATGGTCTGTTACAATTTTGACTGGACGGCCATGAATTAAATGTCTTAAATATCCCAAACAATACACTACACTAAGAGCTTCTAATTCTGAAATACTATAATTTCTTTCAGCTTTAGTTAAGCATCTTGAAACGAAAGTTATAGGGTGCATTTCATGATCTAACTCTTGAAGTAACACCCCACCTATACCATATCCACTAGCATCAACTCTGAGTTCCTTCGGAGCCTCAGGATCGAAATGGATTAATACAGGTGCAGTAATTAGTTTATTTTTTAATTCTTCGAAAGCGGAATTTTGTTCTGGCCCTCACATAAAATCAACATCCTTTTTCGTGATTTAATATAAGGGTCTAGCAATTTTAGAAAAATTGAAAATAACGCCTGATCAATGTGTCGAAATTAAAAAGTTTTTTAGCGATATTGAAAAATTTCGGCTTATGAGGCAGAAAGGTGTGTTTCCCTATTCATACGTAGATTCTTATTCCAAATTAAATCAGCAAACGTTGCCGACACGGGAAGAGTTCTACGATACTTTGAATGGGGAGCACATTGAAGAAGAAGAGTACGAGCGAGCCAAACATGTGTGGCAGCTGGTTATGTGTAAAACTCTAGGCGATTATTCTGATGTGTATTTAACATCAGATGTTTTACTTTTGGCAGACGTGTTTGAAAATTTTAGAAACCTTTGTTTACACCATTACAAATTAGATCCAGCTCAATATTACAGCAGTCCTGGGCTTACGTGGGATGCCATGCTGAAATTTACATCAATAAATTTGGAATTGCTTACAGATATGGAAATGGTCCATTTTGTCAAAAAAAGGAATTCGAGGAGGTGTTAGTACCTGTGTAAGTAGAAAAGCTATTGCTAATAATCCTTTGGTTCCAAATTATGTTCCGCAGAAACCCACTTTTTTTATGAAATTCAAAATTTTAATGTGTCTAATATTTCTGATGATTCTGATGTTGGTTATATTTTGGAGGTGGATTTGCATTATCCACCAAAAATTGCACGACTTACATTCAGATTTTCCTTTTTGTCCAGAACTAATAGTTCCTCCACGCGGCAAATTCAAAAGTACAAAATTAATTCCAAATTTATATGATAAAATCAAATATATCATCCATTACAGAAATTTAAAACAATGTTTAGCATATGGATTAATGTTAACGAAAATTCATAGAATTTTAAAATTTTCCCAATCTCCATGGTTGATGAAGTATGTAGATTTGAATACTAAATTACGAAACAAAGCAGATAATAAATTTGAAAAAAAAAATTTTTAAGGGTATGGTTGACAGTTTGTTTGAAAAAACGATGGAAAACGTTGAAAAAAGAGTAGATGTAAAATTAATGAGCCATTGGGAAAATCTGAAAAACAATTGTTGCTGAAAGTATGATTGCAAAACCAAACTTCAAAAATTTACCTGTCTTTAGTGAAAACTTAGTTGCAATTGAATTTAGCAAAACTTCTGTTTTATATAACAAACCACTGTACGTAGGGTTTTCTGTTTTAGAAATTTCAAAAACAGTAATGTACGAGTTTTTTTACGGATTCTTAAAAAATCTGTATGGTAACAATGTAACAATGCTACAAAAAAAATCAAACAGTCGTACTTCCTCTTGCAATAAGTGTTGCAATTCTGCTAACACCAGCGGAACACTAAATAGAACAATCTTTATTTTGTATTTCCATTTCCGACGAGGGAAGGATCTGAAAGTCTCGAGTCGTATAGAAACGTACCAAGGAGTAGTTGTCAGTTTTTCTTCCACGGCATCCAATAACTACACTCGCCCTTTTCTTAGCTGCATGCAGTTCCAGCAGAAGGCGGCTCTTTTTGGTATTTTCAGCAAGAAGAACGCATTCGTACCAAATATTGTTGTACATTCCAAAGGAGGCTACTTTAGCATCTCGGTCTCTACGGCGGTACATGAGCTCTGCTCTCGGGCAGACATGCATCACCGAATCAGTTTTAAATTTGAAGAGGCAATACTTGATCTGCTCGCGGTATTTTTTTCTTTTAGTTACGGAAGGATCAGTGTGACTAAATATATAAAATACCGTTTAGAAAGGTAATTGCGCTATTGCTTTATACAAGCAGCTATTATTCATTCCACAGGTGTTTGTTTGTGTTATGTTTTTAAATTTATATTAAAAATCATTTTTCTTAAAATAAATATTACATCATAAAAATTAAAATAAATTATAGACATGGGCCAATATAAGATAGTAGTCAGAAATATTAAAATAATAAATTTAAAATATTAAGAAAAAAAAGTCTATCGCGGGATTCACCAGAGTACGAGCCCTCGCCTTTACCGCTAAACCAAACAACCGTCTAATATTTTTTCCATTATGTGTGTTATATTCGTCTCGGTTTACAACTGACATTTATCATTTGTAATAAAATAATAATAATATATTGCAAAACAAATAAATAAATAGCTTACTGAAATCTGGGTAGTTCAGTAGTGAATCAGAGGTTACTGCTTTCTTTAGATTTTCTATAGCTTCCATATGCTTATCATCTAACTTGAATTTAACATCTTTCTTAGGTAAATTGGTTAGCGGTTCACCTATTTTAGCGAAATCTTTTATAAACCGTCTGTACCATCTTACTAAACCCAAAAATGATTTAACCTGTTTCGTGTTCTTCGGAAGTGGAAAATTTTCCAAAGCCTGAATTTTGGGTGGGTCTGATTTTACGCCGTGCTGTGAAATTGTATGTCTCAAATATTTTACTTGTACTCTTTGCAGTTTGCAATTTGCTTGGTTTTAATTTTAGATTTGCTTCCCTTAACCGATCAAAAACTAAGCTCAATTTTTGGATGTGATCTGCTATATCATCCAGATACATAAAGCATATCCGTCTCGTTAGTCCCGATACTGTATAGTTAATAAAACGTTGAAAAGCAGAGGGGGCATTGGATAAACCAAATGGAAGTTTGTTGCATTCTCAATGTCTATCTAAAGTGCTGAACGCTGTCTTGCATTCGATTTTGTGGCAAGCTGATGTTATATAGAAAACAGAAAATAATGAACAGTTGCCAAAATAATCATGTGTATCATTTACATTTGAAGTTGGAAATGTGCCTCTTCTGGTTATACAATTCAATGCATAAACGAACTTTTCTTCTCCATTTTGCAGCTTTTTGACTATAAGAACGACAAGCGCGAATTGGTGAATTCAATTCTCGTTTAATTCCCGTCTGTAGTAATCTGTCTATTTCTTTCTTTGGTACGTCCTTTTTGATAATGAGGCACTGTATAAGAGCGTTTAGCTATCGGTGCTACACTATCATCTCTAATAGTTACATGCTGCACTAGAAATAATTCTTTCCCTTTTGTCAAAAATTTCTGCATATCGCCTCAAAAGTTCGTATATTAATCCTTTGGAATGGTTGTCCATATGGTGCAGATCCAATTTTTCTGCTTTATCGTCAAGGTTTGTTGTTTCAATTTTCTGTATTTCTACGCATTTATTATTTGTTTTTTTAAAACTTATTGTACAATAGTAGTTTTATTGAATGTTGCTTTAATACTGTTTAAATTTATTAGTCGTATTATAAAATTTTTAGAGTCGTTGGTTAAAGAACGCGCTGTAAATACTCCATTAATTCCTGGTTCAATGGGTTCAATTAATATGTCACCAGTAATTTTCTTGTTAATTCTCCCTTGGCAACTAATTTCGGAACCTAGTGGAATGATTGTTTCATGTACTAATGTTACTTGTGCTTCATTTCCTGCTAAAATTTCCTTTTCTGCACACGAAGAACAGAATTGTGGAGGAATTTGCTTATGTCCTGTTGAATGTGGTGGAATTAAACTATGCCCGCTTCGCAGTAAGCTTAACCTTGTCAAATCTGCGTTTTGCATTTCTTCAATGTTAGAAAGTAAACAAACTGTTGCGTGACCTATATTATTTTTGTCTTCAACAATGACTTCACTTTTTTTCTGCCGATGTTGTTTCATCCGATGGTGATTTCTTTTCGTCGTTGCTACTTTGTAGTAACTCATTATCCGTTAAAATTTCTTTGTACCTAGTTGCTGAAAGCGAATATGAAATTGTTTTCCATCCTTTTCATCTTCACTAATATACCCATTTTCCTGAATTATCACTCTAAACTATCTGGCTTCTTCTTATTGTTTTCTTTCATCTTGTCTTTGTAATAATTTTGATTTTTCCCTTTGATGTTTTGAACATTGTAAATTATTGTTTCTGTTTGGATTTTTGTTGCTTATTTCCTCTTCAGAAATATATATGGTATTTTGAGTTCCATTACTCCTTTCTGCAAGTTTGTTTTCATTTCTCTAGATGCTTTCCACATTTTCCACTGTGTAATAGTTATTTTTGTCTTGATTATAATTCTCTTTATTATATGCTGTCATACGATAATCTTGACCTGGTATAATGTTACAGTTCGCTCCCTGTATTTCTAAATTATTTAAATTATATTGTACTTCTTCCTCATGACTTTTCGTCGTAATTGTTGGCATTTTTTTGTGCCTCAATATATGCTTCATTTTAGAAAGCCCCAATACTTGCTGTTATTACTTCCAATTGGGTTGACACTGACCTGAAATTCATATTAAAGATATGTTGTCTAGCTTTTGAAGTGGTTGATCTTCGACCGCACTTTTCTTGATTATGGAAAATGGCGATCTCGTGTCTATTGAAAATGTTGTAAGTTTTCTATTAACGAATAAATAAATCGTACTAGTGGTCTACTTTGTGAATTTGCTTCGTAGTTTCTTCTAATCGCTGTCTGTGGTGGTCCGCGTACGTAATTGTTTGTTTTACTTTCATTGAAGTAATTTGATCTGTTATGCAGTATATTTGCTGAATTTGAAATTTCTGCAGAACTGCTTTCCTTGCGATAGCAACTGCTGCGATTAGGGAAGTTTCTGTTATTTGAATAGAGATTATTGTGCTGAAAAACGTCACTTCTCTTGCGGGAACTCATTAGGTAGGTACCAATATTTAATAGAAAAACTCTAAGAAAAACAATATCTATACAAATAATTAACGTCAGGTACCACGAAGTTAAGGTGATTGCGGGGCTCAGCAATTAAGACAGTCTAAGAAAATTCGGGGGCTTCCTATATCTTTTCAGATAAATTACACGCAAGGGCTAAGCAAAACAAATAACATGCTGCTTCCGCTTCGGTTCTTTCCTAGTTTAATGCACAAAGGTCACCACATTTCATGACTAAATTTTGAATTAAAACAATTAAAATAAATAAACAGTAGGTACCTAAACTTGTTCATAATAAGTATTAGTTATTAAAAAAATATTGTAAATTAAATTTTGCCAATTTTTGTGATAATAGATAGCTATAGAACTTCAACATAAACATCCTATATTCTTAAAAAGACAATGCGAAAACTAAGACGCTTGTGTTTGGCGTGATTCTGCCATCTTTAATTTTGTAAACAAAAGAAAAATTCGACAACCTTTCACGTCTTTGTACGAAAAATTGTAACTATCATAGAAAATATGACTTACGGGTAATATTCCTTAGGTGAAAGAGCAGGCTGCATGACGGTTTTGATAGCTTCTGGAAGTGCGGCTTTCAACTTGTTTGCTTTTTTCTGTGAAATTTCTTCTTTTACTAAGTCCTTGATTCGATTCTTCTAGATTGTCCATTTTGCCGTGCGTATCATTGTACCATAACGAGCATGTTAAATGAGAGTTCTTAGAGTCTGAGCCGTAGTTTAGTAGAGTCTCGATATATGCTCGATAAGCATAAGTATTGTTAGGTGGCGATACTAGTTTTTGATTTAAATATATCTCTACTTGGCTAAAGAGAGAATGCATCCAGTTATTCACTGGTCCCACAATGTCGGTCTCGCCAAGTGACGTATCATCCTGCTTCACTATTTTTGCTGTTACATAAAGCATAGTCTGACTTAAGTCTAGGTAATCACCACCATTCCCAGGCACAAGAAACTCGATTGGTGCGTCATCACTAATTGATGACAAAGGTTTGTAGAATACCCACTGGCCATTTTCTATGCCGGTCTGCGTAGACGGTAAAGCAAAAAGATCTAGTTCAGATTTAATGCACTCACAAGAACTATCATGTAGGAAAGCCATGTTTAAAACGTTCAGCCAAATATATCGGTATGTTTAAGCTTCGAAGATTTTTTTTTGGTTCGCAACGGTTTTTTAACAGACCTTGAAGTGGAATGAACAGTATTTACTTTTCGGCTTCTTTTATATCCCAACCCCACCATTAAAGAATCGATTTGTTCATCAGCTTTTCGTTTAAGATTTATTCCAGCTTCTTGTAATCTATCACGGAAAGCCTCTTTCGCCGACCTGTTTTCTACTAAATCACCCAAGAAATTAGAACCCGTTCTTAGAGCTTCTTTCTCTACGTCTCTAGCGCCTGTTTTAAAAAGTGGTAGTATGCTACGAAATATTCCTCCAAGGAAACTACCAATTCCGTGGCCACGTTGATAAGGGGCACCTCTGTAAATTGCACCAATTCCACTCCCTGCTTGGTTAGCATAGTACTATTGATAAGGACAATCCATTATCCATGAATTTTCTTAAAATGTAGTTTTAAGCTCAACGTTCCAAACTCAAGTGGCATAAGTTCACCGGTATCTGTTCTTATATCTATCTCGAGATTTTCAAACTCTTTTCGCATAATCGGTATATAGTGTGGGGGCGAAAATATAACGTCTTTATGAGAGCCATAATTATGACTATCAGAGGTAACGTTCACAATGCGCATGAGTGACGATAAAACATCACCCACCGACTGAGGTTCCACGAGATCACAATAAACAAACATTTGCGAGGGCAGACCCACCCATATATTTGCAGGGTGTGAAGGTGTTGGGTGTGTTACTAAATTCACATTTGGTTTATACCCTAACTGAAGTGCGAGTCTTTGTGAAAAACCCAGTACTGATAACATTGCTTTTATTGAGAGAGATACACGCTTAGTAACTTTATTGTATTCAAACAGCAGTAATTTTTCTAGTTTGTTATGGCTATTAATTGCCATAATAATATCCTCGACGCTTTCGTAGTTGCCTGCAGAAATACGAACAACGTGCCACCCACTTTTGCCATAATAAAGTTCTTGGTTTGGATCTTTAAATGCATTACGCGCAGCTTTTAGAAGCACCTCTGGATTTCCATCATACGTAACTGGCTTTGATGTAGGCGTTCGAAAAAAGATGAGATTATCTGATTCAGTCACAGCTAAAAACGAACACGGGTATTGTATTTCAGCAATGCCGACAACCCAATCGCCTGTTAATCTAACACGTTTAGGTAACTGTGTGGTAAATTTTGTTGTGCTGTTATTCGGATAATATCCCATTGAGCTGTTGCTAAGTAATGTTAGATAAAATCCATCTTCCCTTGTCATAGCTGTTGAAGTTCTGACTGTGAGACCCACGAATTAAATTTATCACTGTAACCCTGCCACTTCACTAAAAACTTCTTGTTAGTCCCACGGCCCTTTCTGTCCAATATTTTTTCAATTTTATATATAGTACCTGGTTCTACTGTGATAGGCTGTAGTTCTTGCTCGTAAAACGTTCCTTCTATCTCTTCGTTATTTAAATCTACAAGTCTGTAAACCGGAGGTTTGCGTTTAATTACTTTCGATATTTTAAATACTTCCTGACTCCAATTATTCTGATATCCCTTCTCGAACACCTGTTTAGTCCTATTAATTCTAACATGTTGATGTAGTTTTAATTTAGGTTTTCTTCGCAGCCCCACTCCTTTGCTATACAAGTTGTTCCACACTTGAAGCAAATTTTGTTCGCTGACATTATTAGGAGCCATTTTAATACTTGAATGATAGCGGTTATTATACGACTCGATTAAGTCACTTAGTACATCTACATATCGATAGGAATTAGCATAGGTAAAATAACGCCACATCCTTGTTTTTAATGTTCGGTTAAAGCGCTCAATTATAGACGCTTTTACATCCGGATTATTGGTTACATAAAAATTTATTTCACAATCATTAAAAAATTTTTGAATGCTGATCGATATAAATTCTTTTACTTTATCGGTTTGAAGATTTATAGGGGTTGTACCGCATTCTTGAAATATTTCTTTAAAAGCATTTATAACCGAAGCTGCAGTTTTGAGTTTTAGGGGTCTCGCCCATGCCACTTTACTAAACACATCAATAACTGTTAAGATATAATTAACACCGTCGTTGTATTGCTTAAGATTTCTCATGTCACAGAGATCCGCTTGCCATAATTCAAAAACATTATTTACGATGTAACGATTTCTAGCGAAACGTTTTGTAACTCGCTTATGAATAGTATACGCTTCTTGTTTTTGTAGCCAGTTCTTTACCTCACCACTGGAGTGATAATCTTTAACTGCTTTGAAGAGTGACTGTGCTCCCGAAAACCCTGAAGGATTTGCAGGGTCATAATAAATTCCTGCTAAATCCATATTTTCTTTACAACTTTAACCGGTCCCAACCAATATTTGTTGTAAGAGTGCTGACCGGATGCTTCAAACGTTTGGCTGTTGTGGTGCCACGGGAAGATATTGGTGATTGGTGAAAATTATCATTACTACTTGTAGCTTTACTTGAACGTGTTTCCGTGTCACCGTCGTACCCCTCCTCCGCTAGTCTTTTTATTTGAAGTGTAGGTTTCGTGTCTAGAGTAGTAAATGATACATTCCGCCGTTTTGGGTTACCTATTAACTCGTGAGGCATATTAATGTCTTTTATAACCAAAGCAAATTGCTCCCACCCCGAAGGACTGGTTCCTTTTCGAGGTCTTAAAGCATCGTTTAAGAAATCCACTATGTTTGAATCTGGTATAACTTTGCCCTTTATGCTAACAACACCTTTACCATCCCATTCAATATCATGGGTGGCATTCAACCTGCGAATAAAATTGTCCGCTTTGTTCTTGTAAGTCTTAGGTACAGTAGATAAAATTTCATCTGGTGAAAGTTTTTCATGCTGTATTTCTTCTTTTACATCTGTGCTCGTTGACTGTGGCGTATAATGCACGGGTATATTAATTGGATGACGTTTTTTATCAGCAAAATGAAGATATCTTTGCAGTACTTGGTTATACTCAGTCCATTTATCGTGGTCTTCTATTTTGGAACTCAAAACTTTGTGCATGTCGTTATCCAATTGTGATAAAATTTTCGGCTCTGTATTTTCAGTAGCTGTTAGTCTTTGTAGAAGCTCTGGAGGTACAATCATCATTTTTTTGACGTAGTCCATATTAGTTAAACAAACTTCCTAGTAATCCGGCGATAATCGGAGATAGAATGAGTGGAAGTAATGCCCCTCCTTTCTGCACAAGCAACTTTCGTTTCTTTGATATTGATTCTTTAGGTTTTACTATACGTCTGAGGATGGTCTTATGACGAGACAATCCTGATTTCTGAGATACGGTTAAAGGTACTTTTCCTTTTAACGTATTGTAAATACATTCACACACGCAGTGTATCTCTTTATCGCCAACAATTTTTAAAAGAGCCACGCGTTCTTTGATTCCTAGCTTAAGTAGGGCACGCAGTAATTCATAATTCTTGATTAACGTACGATGCATTATGCTTTAATAATGTTAAATCTGTCTGTGGATTTAGTTTTATACTCTTTTTTAGGTATATATACGTAACAAGCGCCATCTTCTTGAAAAATGGATGTTCTGTATCTTAAAGAATCTGGAGTGGCCTGTTTCAAGTCAAATAATAAATAACCATGTGGTTTTGATGTAGCGTCTTCATAGGCCTCTCCAAAAAGTTCGAATTTGACGGGTTAATTTGACGCGCTAAATGACGAATCTGTGCTCCATCCCTAGGATTTTTGAAACATATAATGTAATGTGCATTGAGTGATATATCTCTTTGCCCTTTGCCTTGCTGAAATATGTTCTGTGTTAAGAAAAACACACTTAAATTTCTATGATGACAGCCCTTAGTAAATATATCCACCACTTCACTGTTTGCCTCTCTCATTAAATCATCAATAACAATTAAACTTGAATTAAGGCCATCAAATTGTTCTAAATTTGGCAACCCTTGTTGAAAATTTAGCAAGTGCTGTAAATTTTTATATAACGGCTGCCACTCGTCGTAGAACCAAATAGCTTTATGAAATTTTACGTCGCATACTTTATTCAAATTTTTCAAAAAATTCACAACAAAGTAAGATTTTTCACACCCCGAGGGACCAGCTACAATAGCTGAAAACGGATGATGAAATTGAAACTCCATGTTGAATACACAAAAGTCTAAATAAGACTGACAGTTGATCGCTCACGTATTTATTTTAAGTATCATTTAAACAAAATAGTTTTCTTTTATTTTTATTGTAGGTACATGTTACATTGCTTAAAAGCCTAAAATAAACGGATTAACTCTATCATCTACATCTAAACTCTGATATATTTCTTTTATCACAAACGTTGGGAACTTACAAA
This sequence comes from Ctenicera cuprea, assembly GCA_958336395.1. Taxonomy (NCBI): domain Eukaryota; kingdom Metazoa; phylum Arthropoda; class Insecta; order Coleoptera; family Elateridae; genus Ctenicera; species Ctenicera cuprea. Next base: position 47,031,887 of record OY284491.1, on the reverse strand, counting down.
CTAATTCGCGTATTAATCGATCCTCTCGGTACTTTGAATTCGCTATACTTAATATAAGTTCGTTATTCACACTAATATCTAAAGTATTCACAACGTCGTCCAGTATGTCATCACAAAACTTTACAAAATGGCACTCATAACGTTCCAACGAATTAATTTTGGCAAATATAAACTGTTGCATTTGCTGTAGGTTTAACGATGTTGATTCAGCCAGATACAGTTGAAACCCAATATCAGATTTGGGGATAAACCGTACTATTTTATTTTCAAGACAACAAAGTACGTAATCCTCTAAATTTACCTTGTTTAGAGTTCCATCGCGGAAATTTACAAACACTTCGTGTAGTTCATCTACAAAAGTAGCGAATGTTTTTGATGTAAAAACTACACCTTCATCAAAACCTTGTTTCAAAATTCGAACGCTTACTTGAAAATTGTTGAAAGGATCTAAACCAATAATTATAAATTTAGACCCACAGTTATTTAATGGGAGACGTACTTCTGCTAAAAGTCTAAATTTTTCACGTTTTATCTGCTTCTCCGTTTCACTTAAATCACTAGACACTAGACACTAGTATTTTTTCACTGTTTCATTTTCAAATTGTCGAAAATCTTCGTCAGTTACTTCAAATTGCGGAGATTCATAAAAATGCTGCTCTGATGATGGTTTGGAACGTTTACAATCACTTTGACGACTTTCTGTTTGCCACTGGAAACTTTCTTCATAGTTGCGTTTGCTTTCGGAATTCATCGTTCGTAATTGTAACAAAAACAGCCTGGATGTACCGTGTAGAATACTGAGCTCTATTTTAAGTTTCGGCTTATTTATATGTTTTAAAAAACTAAAAAATTAGAAATTTTAATTTCTATAGCTGTTTACGTCTACTTACTAATTCGTTTGTTTTTCTGTTGAAAACTTTGAAATGTCATTAGCCTCGGGATGATGAATACTCCAAACCTATGTTTTAAAAGAATTTCGAAAAAAAGAATTTCTAATTTCTAACAAAAGTGATATCAATTGTGGTATAGTTATATGTAATTAGCTGTACCCTACTAATGAAGGTTAGATTTTACTTAAAGAATTTAATAACTACCAAAATTATTCGCGGTTTCTAAAAATTAGTGTACCTACACTATTTTTGTAGTAAAATTTCTAAATAGCAAAATCGGGTCAGAAATTAATTGAATATCCCACTTTCAGATTTTGATGTTGCGTTTAATTTTTGTGACGACTGAAATAGTGACGACACTAAAGTACCGTCAGCATGGAATTTTAGTTGAAAATCAAGGAAAATTATAAGATTAGATGTTAATCTACCCGAAATTAATTGGATAACACTTTATTAGATTTTTGATATGATGCTTGTGTATATTTTTTTTGTACCTAGGGGCGGTGTTCTTGTGACGAAAATTCGCTGACGTAAATTTGACGTCACGTGACGTTTATTGGAATGCAATACCCTGAGGGTGATGATTCATGGCTGCACCCCTTCTACTGATGTATTTTCAAATATAAGTTTTTTAGTGGACAGCGGTTCAAACTACAGCTTGTTACCAAATGCTTTCTTCCACAACCACACAACACGCAATCCTGCCTCTTTGATTTCTTTATTGGCAGCGAACCAAACACAAATACAAACTTATGGTTCTAAAACACTAGCTTTAAAATTTGATTTTTCAATTCAACCAATTACTTGGAACTTTATTTTGGCAGATATTGCATTTCCAATTTTGGGGCTAGATTTTTACAATATCATAATTTAATGATAGACTGTGCTGTGGGAAGAGTGGTTGAGCGAATTTCTGTTAATCGATCTATGATGTTCGACTCGGAAATTCGTGAGTCATCCGTTCTTTCGCAGACTGGTGGTAATTCACCTGTTCAACAAACAAAACCTCCTAGTTTTTACAAGTCGCAAACAATTATAAAACATTTAAACGAATCATCTCAACATTTAAACAACTCTTCTCAACTTACAAAGAAATCACAACCATCACTCCAACCAACTTCATCACAATCAAACATCCAACCAATCTCTCAATCATCTCTCTCAAACACATCACAACTAATCACACATCCTAATCAACTTTCCAATCTTCTTTCTTTTGAACTTAACGACTACCAATCGCCTTCTACGGTAGAAGCAGATGTTAATGCTCAAAAAATTTCTTATAACTCACTCTCTTTACAATCTTTATCACCTGAACGCACTCTTTACTCTAATCTTCTTCAACAATTTCCGACTTTAACAGCTGAATTCGACATTAACACCCCTATTAAACATAATATAGTGCATCGAATAAAAACTAACGGTCCGCCAATTAGTGCAAAGTGTCGAAGACTTAATCCAACACAATTAATGTTTTTAGAAAAGCATCTGCATGAACTATTACGTACTGGAATCATCGAGCAGGCAGACAGTCCTTGGAGTAGCCCAATACATATGGTATTAAAACCTGATGGCAGCTATCGTGTCTGTGGTGATTACAGGCAGCTGAATGCGATGACAGTTCCGGATACCTATCCAATTCCCTTCATGCAAGATTTTACTCACAGAATTTTTGGATCTACGATACTTACTAAATTGGATTTAAAGAAAGCATACTTCCAAATTCCTTTGCATCCAGATGATATGGACAAAACCACAATTACCACGCCTCTTGGTGCATATCGTTACAAAAGACTTAATTTTGGCTTAAGTAACGCTCCTTCTTCCTGGTCCAGATTCGCCCAGAAGATTCTTACAGGGATAGTAGGGAAAGAATGAGAGTTCTAATGCCATCCCCCCACCACTTGACCTGTCATTGACCCCAAGTTCATTGACCTGCCCTTGACCCCTGACCCCAAGTTCATTGAGCTGGACTTGACCCTTGCCCCCCTGACCCTTGACCTCCACCTCCCACCACTTAACCTTTCACTCTGTTTTTCCATCACTCTTTTTACTTTCACAATCGGATTCAGTTTGAAATAATGAACGCCCCAATCAAATCATCAAGTAAAACATAATTACATTTAATTCATATCTTTTATACATACATATAACATTAAACATTTGTTTTAAAGATTATCTGTAACATATAAAAAAGTATGTAAGCTATTATGAACACTTTCAATTATTAAAGAATTGATGAGAAGATAATTATTATGCTCTGATGCTTCACTTAAACAATGCAAGTATACTTCATTACAAAAGTCTTTCTGAGAAGACAATAAGTATACAGGAGTAATAGTATAATTTAAAAGTAATGCAGATAACAAAAGTAATGCAGATAACAAAATTCTAGCAGTGCGTCCATTACCATTTGAAAATGGGTGTATTAGCAAAAACTTCACCAAAAAATTTCCAGCAATTTCGAACCAAGTTTTACTGTTGTGGTCGACAGTCTCAAATTCCTCATTGACCTCTTGAAATAACTTGTCCATATGCTGTTGAATCTTCTCAGGGTGTAAATAGAAAAAATCGTAACCAATAGGCTTTACATCTACTGTGCGATAACTACCTGCGTTAGCAAATAAACCTTCGCCGACTAATACATTAAACTTCTTTGCCAAATCTGTGTTGAAGGAATTATTTAAGGTTTGTATATAGAGCGATGGACCAAACAAGTAACTAATAGCATTCGATAGATTCTGAGTTTTCTTAACGTTCCTTATTACAGACCAATTAGACTCATTTATAGTACTTAGTGCAGTTTCGGTTTCAGAAAATGTTTGAGTCCCGGTTTTTTCACCTCGATTGCATTCGGTGAGATAGATAGTTCGATAAATATACATAAATCCTTCTACAAATTCGTCGTTTGCAGGGTCTTCGAAAAATGTTTTGACACCAACGTAAAATGTAGGAATTTCTTTAATTAAGCAGCTTACGTCATTGGCATAATCAGCTCTCCAATAAGGTTTTTCAGCATAGGAAATGAAAGGCATTGTAAAGTAGTTGGATGCAGAAAAAAGAATATATCCGCTTCTAATGTGAATTCATAGTGCGATAGCCTCCAATTACAATCGACATAACAAACTAAAATTCATACATTACAAGCATGGAAATACCAATTTTTTACAAGTGTTGACTCCAAAAAAGTTCGTTTCATCAAAATCGGCAGAAATCTCCAGATGTAGTTGTTTGAGGTGTTGAATACTTTTTATCTTCCGCAAAGCAGCATCGTCGATAATAGTGTTTTGGAACCATGCGGGTATTACGGTGAACGGAGTTACCGTGTCAACTGCAAAATCCACTGATTCTAGATTATCATTGCGAACGAATAGTACAGATAGTAATTAGTAAAACTCATTTAATTTTTCGGAAACCACATTTTGAAATTCATTTAATAAAATAAACCTTATTTTGTAAAGTTGATATCGTTGTGTGTGTTTATTTCTATTTAAAATTAATTTAAATAACTTATTTACAAGCTAATAACGACCCTGAGAAAATTAGAAGAGTCTCATAGCAAGTTTAAATTTAGTTGCGTGAATTGCAGACAGTTTAGGGATTGTTTTCTAGTAGTTACAAGACCAAGCATATCATTGCAATATATAACAAATGGTAGCATTTTGAAAGTCTAACAGTTGATGGGGGATCGAGATCCAACATTGGTTTAACGATTTTTAAATGATTGCTGTATAAGTTGTGCACATCCCGTTCGATCATTTCTATAAAAATCCTAGAAGCAGTAGGACCACGATAGCTTTCAAATTTCGAGAGAGAATCATCATGCAGTGATTTTATATAATATGCAACGAGTAGGGTTCGTGTTCGCACGTTTGAACAGTAAACGGAGTATTAGGGGCGGGCGGGTTCGACAATGTCGATAGGTTTTAACATAGTCTCAAAATCAGCATAAATAACAAAAGGTACAGGTAATTGTTTTTGAAATTTCAGAATATTTCCCGGCATTTCATTACCCAATCTATCCAACTTGGACGTTATTTCGGGCATTTTAAGTACTACACGTTCGCAATCGTAACGACAATGATTATTCAGCTTATTTTGGTGCCGATAGGAATTTGTCCTAGCGCAGTGACCGGTAGGCGTAGAGATGGAAGAGGTTAAAGCCCAGCCGAAGCAGAACTGGTCGTCGTTTTGAATGTTGATAACCGCTTTTTTCTGATGTGTTTGCGGTGGTAACCGAATGTACGACTAGGCTCGCAGGGGGTTGTATTTGTTAATGTTAACCTCCAAGAATAGCCACCTTACAAGCACCCATCCTGTAACAATTGAAACGCAAATTATTTTAGACAAATAACATTTTTTTTTAATTCCTACCTGATTCACGTTCTTGGAACTCGCTAGATTTTTGATCAAGAATGGAGGTAAAATCATCATATATGTCATCTAAATCGGTGTCAATAGCAACAATTATATTTTTGGAATTAAAAGACTTGACATCGTGAATGTCTTGAGATTCCAGAAAGTAATAACCGAACAGTTCAAAATTTAATTTCACCGAACTAAATTTTGTCAAATCGCGAGTGATGAGCCCCAAAACTTTATTTTTTAATTCAGTCATAAATTCGCGTAAAAAAATATGATGATTTTTACAGCTCACTCTATATGTTGCAAGGCGACATTTAAATGCGGTCCGCAGCAACTGAACGTCTACATCAGCTTCGGAGGCAGTCTGGATTTTGTTTTTGTGGCGGTTGCTGCGTAGGTGCCCTTGATACATTCGGGAGGGTACAGATACACGGCAAGCATGACAAAAAACATCGTTGCTGCTCGACACTGAAATGAAGGACACGTTAATGCACACTTAAAACAGCATAAAAAGTACTTACCAAGCGAAGCCAGTGGATTTACTCGCAATCTCTTCACACCTTGTCCACTAGGTCCAGGAGCATCACCTGGACAGCTCTCTCGTTGATGTCGACGCATGGCGTCCGACCTGGTGAAAATTCTGGCACATGTAGGGCATGTGAACATGTTGAAGGATGCAATGATTTTACTTGAAACGCTTCGAATCACGAGAAGGTATCATTTACTCGAAACAGGAAGGGGTGGGGAGGGGAGGGTAACGACGACGAAGCTGTCCATAGCTTACCGAATGGCTTACCGTAACCGCCGCCGTTTGCGCATCAGGTCAAAGATATCATCTTCGACCATCTCCAGCGCTCGTTTTGCGCGCGTGAGTTCTTGTTTTGCGCGCTCTCGACGGTCCGTCGCTTCATCAAGTTGACCATCAAGCAGCTCCAACTCGTCATCGACGGGCTGGGGCTGCACAGGCTGAACAGATGGCGACGGAGCTCTTCAGCATCTATCGGTGGAAGAAGCATGGGGGAGGATGGGGGCAGAGGTGTTACCAGGTCCTCGTGTTGGTGCACGCCGAACTCTCTTTGGACGATTGCCAATTCGGAAGCTTCAACTCCCGAAGCTGTTTGGCTACCGCTTTCGGCGAGCACCTCTGTGGCGGTGGGCATTTTCAGAAGCGGTCGGGGTGAAGGGACTGGTGTAACATCCTGAATAGCGGACTGAGGAAGCTGCGTGAGCAAGTTTACAACTTCCTTCACCGGCATTCCTCTAACCTAGTTTTATAATAATGTATTAAAATAATTTTATTTCATGTCTATAGTATATATAGAAATGAACTGCAATTAATAAATCAAACCGCTTACCTGCTCATTTAGGTCTTCCCTTGTAGTTTTTACCAAGCAGATGTTGTAGAGAATTTTTACACTCGCTCGAAGTCGATGGTAATGGGAAGGGGCGTATTACCGGCGTAGACGTCTTCACCTTTTTCAATGACAGTTTTGATGTTTTAAACCCCTTCCCTTTCGAATTTGGGAACTCCAAATTCGGGTACCGCTTCACCCAACACCCGCTGCACAGTGCATCCCAATTGGCATCAAAGACAATGTTGGTCAACAGGCCGCACACTACACACGTCGGAAACATGCCGAACATATTTTGTCACGTTCAAGTACAAGGATAAAATGACGCTCTCTGCGGTCAATCAATATATACATTGCTTGGACATTTTTCCATTCTCTCGCTTGGTATGGACAAGGCAGGGTAGCAGCCTTGCATTTTAAGAAGAACGCTTAGACATTTTTACATTCCCACGCTTAGTACGGGTAATTAAAATTCTCACGTGCACCATCTTAATGCGCAAGTAGATAACCTCGGGCTGAGGGTAAGCAGTAAACTAATGAAACTTGAAACACCTTGACCGCAGAAAGAACATCAACCTTACGCTGAACTAATAAAAAGTTGTTGCTGCATCGGGTGAAAATCACCTTGACCGCAGAAAGAACATCGACCTTAGGCTCAACTATTAAAAAATTGTTGCTGCATCGTGTGAAAACCACCTTGGCGGCAGAAAGAACATCGACCTTACATTCAAGTACGGGTAATTCAGTCGGCGGCAACCAATGATTGCAACATGCTGTATTTTTATTCCATCAACAATGGCGTATTTTTCGCCACCGAAGACAACCGCCGTCGTGATCTAGATTTGGCTGTTGTCCCACATGAGTTTTTGTTGAGTCATTACTTTCACCAACGCAGTCGTCTGAATGATTTCCTTCGAAACGAGTGCGGTGGCCATAGCAGTTACTTCAGCTTTCAAGAGCACGCACTCTATGGTCCCGTTTTCCAAATCGACTCTTGGAGTATCATCGTCGGAGACCAGTACGTGGAATCAGAGATGCTGGAATTCCACCACGACGTTTTTGACGTTTTCAACGCGGACACGGAGGAGTACAGCGAATTCGACGGTGACGATGTTGCAGAGGACAACATTCCCGTAGAATGTATGTTACAGGTGCAATGATAACAACAATATTTTTAACTGTTTTTTCTGCTTATTTTTTTGCAGATGTGGAATCAGCTGCAGCAACTTGATTATTATAAATGTAACATTATTTATATTTCATTAAATGACTTATTACAACTCTTGTTATTATTTATTATTACATTAGAATCTATATCAGACACTGGTTTACTAGAGATATCATAGATTATTTTTATTGGACAAGATACATGTTACTAAAAAGTAGGTAACTGTTTTACTAAGACGTCCTCTGTACGTCCAAAGAAGACCGTTAGCAAAGTGAAGAATCGACTGATGTACTATTGACATCTATACGTAGAAGGGTAGAACATTCAAAGTAAAAGAAATAGTAAAAATATATAATAACAGCTGAAACATAATAAAACTTTTTTTACCATTCATTATAGTACATAATAACAGCTGAAACATAGTAAAACTTTTTTTGCCATTCGTTATAGTAGATTTGTATTAATACTAATATGTTTGAGTTGTGTGGACTATAATTTTACATCGACACACTCTGACACCCTTTGCTAGTTTGAAAAGCAATTCCGACCAGATGTATGAGACGTACTTGCCTTCTTATTCAAATATTCTCGCTCAGAACAAGGCGAGTCGTAACATAAATTGGGTGTTCGCATTAAGGGCCAATGTCACGATTTTAGACGTAACGCTTGATTCCCACGAACTCGCAGCATAGCAGATAGCACCTTTCGGAGATCATTATAGTATATTTGTATTTATACTAATTTATTTCAGCTCCGCGGATTTTAATTTTACATCACCCTTAGCTAGTTTGAAAAAGCAACTGCAGGCACATGTATGAGACGTATTTGCCTTCTTATTCAGATATTTTCGCTCAGAACAAGGCGAGTCGTAACATAAATTGGGTGTTCGCAATTAAGGCCAATGTCACGATTTTAGACGTAACGCTTGATGCCCACGAACTCGCAGCATAGCAGATAGCACCTTTCGGAGATCATTATAGTATTTTTGTATTAATACTAATTTATTTGAGCTCCGCGGATTTTAATTTTGAAAAAGCAACTGCGGACACATGTATGAGACGTATTTGCCTTCTTATTTAGATATTCTCGCTCAGAACACGAACTCGCAGCATAGCAGATAGCACCTTTCGGAGATCATTATAGTACATTTGTATTAATACAATAATATATTTGAGCTCTGTGCTGAAGCTCGCCGGCCTACCGCTAAAGACCCCCTATCTAGCGGCCGAGTCGCGGCAAACGCTCAGTCGAGGGCCCTGCAATTCTCGTCCGTCTGCAGAACCAGTCGAGAGCAGGTCGCCCCATATATATGCGAAAATGCAGCGATTGATGCGCGCCGGCCTAGCGCTAGGGTTACCTGAGCGGCCGGGCAACTCCGCGTCTAGCAAGAGCCGGCGGCCCCGTAACATTCCGCTCGTCGGCAGTAAGCCGGTTCCTCGCTTGAGCTCTGCGATTGAGGAAACGGGTCCGGACAAAGCTGAGCGCTCGGACATTCCGCAGCGTGTCTCACCCGCACCGTTTTTGAACGCACCGGAAAAAAATGTTCGTGGGGGAAAAATATTAAAAAAGTTTTCGTGGAAGAAAAAATACTTTTTCTGTATATATCTTTAGCAAATGAAATAAATTTGTAATCAGTTGATAAAGTTTTTTCTTAGTGGTAACATGTGTCTGGAAGATATAAGTACTGTGCTTGGTCGTTTTGAAGGGAGGTTATTAACCTTTAAGGATAAGTGGTCCGGTGTTCACACACCTGAAGTGCTTGCTAAAGCTAGTTTCTTCTACACACAAAAAGGTGATTTCGTGCAATGTTATTTTTGTCACATTTAAATTGGTAAATAGGAACAAACGGATGATGTGCTTTCTGAACATCTAAAATGGTCACCGAGCTGCTTATACGCTAATATTATGGAACAGCTCGTTAATAGAGACAATCCACCGTCTACTATACTATTCAACATTACCTCTACAACCACGCCCATTACTTAATACGTATTACTCGGTGCCATAGCAGTAGCTGCTTTCTTTTTTTACTCGGCAGCAGTGTTTGTAATTTATATGTGCACCTTCAAGCTGCATGCACATCAGTCCGTTTTAATCGTTCAAGTTGTGAACATGTTACCCATAAAGTTTCTGGTTGCTTTAGCAGCAATATATGATGGTGTACTGTACGTCGTACAACCTCCAAGTTCCACAAATGCATACATCACCTTTGGTAAAGCTGCTAATACTACAGTGTGGTCTAAGATGGATCCTAATACTTTAGAGGGTATTAACATTTTTTCGACGCCTCTTCGAAATCTTACAACAAGCAACACGCTATGGTATAAAGTCAAATTTCTTTATCCGAAAACTTCAATTGAAACTGACTGGCAAAGCATCGTTGTTCGTGCTGACACTGCTGCTACTACAATTTCGTCAGATAACAACTACTGTATTACATCTTTAGTATTAAATGTTTTACTGTTTATTATATTTTCTGTATTTATTTTATATAAACTGTATTTACTGAATTAAAATTATACTGAAAATATAAAGTATTTTGAACTTTTTACTATACAAAGTTACAGATTCTTTTATTTGAATAATAAGGTCGAGATCAAAGGTCAGGTCAAGTGGTCGGGGGGGGGGGGGGGGGTCAAAGGTCAGGTCAAAGGTCAGGTAAAGTGGTGGGGGTGAAGGGCAAGGGTCAGGGGTCAGGTCAAGTGGTGGGGGGTGTCAAGGGTCAGAAGTCAGGTCAAGTGGTGGGGGGTAGTGGTGGAGGGTGTCAAGGGTCAGGGGTCAGGTCAAGTGGTGGGGGGTGGGGGTCAATGACAGGTCAATGAACTCGGGGTCAAGGGCAAGTGGTGGTGGGTGGAGGTCAAGTGGTGGGGGGTGGTCTTAGAACTCCCATTCTTTCCCTACTACCATTTCAAGTGGTAAAAATGAAGTTTTGCAGCATTCTGCAAACTGGTCCCATACTTTCTATATTGCCGCTAATTTATCAAAACAAGAATAGGATCCTGTCCTGTATCCTCGGCGAAGACATATTTAAGGTAGTAGAAGGAAGGGGTACGAGTAAGGAATGAGGAAGAGGGTTAATATTGGCTGAAGTGGAGGGTTGGGGAGATATCGTGTTATATGATCTTACTTTATCCCGGTACGGTCCTGTATATTCTAGAATATTTGCCACCGCTGGCACTACAAGCACACAAAGGCCGCGCCGCGGCGTCTTAACTTTACTCTCCCATACCCCGGGACAGACAGCCTTCAGCAATTGCACTAAACAGACGTGTACCTATACGCTCCTGCTCATCTCGTCGAGTTACCGTTATGTGAGATAACTAGTTAAAGCCGGGATTTTGTAAAGTTCTTCGTTAGTGGCTTGCCTGATTGTTAATCGTTCCACGGCAAATGTCGTAAAAATAACTTGCGCCGATTCTGTCGATATTTGTATGCAAGATTGAAGTGGTTTCACTAACAACAAGAAAGACAATATTTGAATTCGATTGCCGTCTCCTGCTCGAATTCTATCGTCTATGACGGATCCAAAAGTTACTACAAGTTCCACGCTTGATTCCCCGAGCTGCCTACATCGTTATCGTCTACTATCTACCGTTGATTGTCGTCTCGTACCGTCAACCATTTTCCGATATCGCTGCATCCAAAATTCCTGCCGAGAGCCACAAGTTCCACCTGGAAGCACGTCAATCTCCCCCCGGCCCTAACGTCAATAATTAAAGGACTAACTTTTCCACCAGGTGAACGACTGTACTGTAAGTAAACTTTATACTTTGCGAATTGCCATCTGTGTTTTGTGCTGCGTGAGGAAGCCAGTCCATTTGGGCTCAATATTTTTTTACTTGTTGCATGTTATATAAATTGATTTAGAGTTACCGTTTTCCTGTTCTCCAGGTCCGGGCCAATAAGCAAATACCTTGTTTGTTAAGGGAAAGCTTGTCGGCTTGGAACGTCGAAAAATCACGCAACGTTGCCACATTACTTGTGCTTATATTTAGTTACTTGTTTTACGATTTGCTTTGATATACGTTGTTTCTAATATTTTATACAACTTTTTTATATATATTCCCTTATGATTCAATATATTTAATTTTGTAAACTACCGTAGCGTGACTTATTCATTATCTACGTAATTAAGCTTTAATCCTACTTGTAAGCATATATTGTGTTGCTTGATCTAGTGGAAAAAGGCCTAAGGTAAGTCACGTCAAGATCAACGAGCCGCCCAGGGAAGATTTCCTGCTTTTCAGCGCCGGGACTAGAACCGCTCGCTCCCTTCCCCTTACCTCAACCATCAGAGCAGGTGGCGCCCTTATAAATACCTCAATCTCGACTTTTAGAACCCCCCCTTTTCTCCGGCTACGAGTTAGCTGCCCGGCACACCTTTACACCTTTACGCCCGTAACAAATTTGTCGCCCAACTTGTGGGGCTTTTCTTTGCAAAATTCCAATATTTCCAACCTGGACCACGCTTGGACCTTGGGCATACCCGCCTCTTGCTCCATCTCTTGATTATAGTTGTGCTGATGGGCTAGTCGTTGGTACTGGGGCATCCCGGCGTAGCTGTTAAACTCCCTCTTGCAGTCCTGGCATTAATGTCTGTCTAACCTTTGGTGGTCGATTCCTGTACAGTATCTTCTCTGGTGTTGTAGTAGGTTTTTCCTATTGGTATATGATCTGCCGCAAGGGCATAAGTGCAAGTCTTGATCCTCGCCGGAGGGGAGAGGTGGCATAGTGGAATGCTTTTCTCACCAGCCTTTAAACTTATGGGTAGTCTTACTCTCCTTTAAACACCCTTTCGGGTAGAACAACTCTCCTAAACGGGCTCAACAGAGCAGGCGGTGCCCCAAAAGAGCGGAAAGATTATAGTTGAGAATTTCGGACTTGGAATATTCAACTGTTGCAAATGCACTCATATTATAAATATTAGGCTCGTTATCGCGTAAAGCGTTACGAGTCTGATTCCAATCGAGGGGTACATTCTCAAAATCGCCAAAAGAGTAAATGCACCAATTGCCACGAACCAACGCTGCATGTCTCTCTGATACATGTCTAATTCGATAGCAAAATCCTGAAGCTATATAAGCTGCGGAGGATGGAATTCTTGATAAACACTTTGCGGTTAATTTTGATTCATACTCAGAACGATTTCTACTTATAGTTGGTATTATGTACAAATTCATTCCTTGACTTCCAACTTGATTGTCTCCAACCTCTGAGACCTTAAAAATCCTTGAATGCAATATTTCTGATTGTATTGCATGTAGTAATTTGATATTCACCATAAAATTCTCAACTTCTGAACCTGGAACAATGTTAATTGTTAATATTCAATCCAACTTGTTCGAGAAACACATTCATTTCATTTCCATAACGGTGTCCTCTTCTATAACCCAACAAATTGTCCGTTGGTAATCCTGCTTCCTCTTCATCAGGAGCAATTCCTTCTGGTAAATTCCAGTCGGCTTGATTAGGCTGACCTGCTGTTACAGCCTATGATTGTAGAATTGATTTCATATAAATCGATAAACACGGATAAGATTTATATAAATAATGCGTATCTGCATTAACTTCACCATAATATCCAGGATACCCATTTTCTCCTTCAACATACTCTGGATTTCTCATCTTGACAAGTATTTCTCTTCCACAAGGCTTGGTTGTATTGCCTATACCTTGAAAATATGCTATAACTGGTGACGGATACTCTAAAGACATTTCGTCAACAACTGAGACAAATTCTCTCTCTTCAACAGTTGTTCTATAACCATTAGATTGATGTAACTTCATTATTCTATGTAAACCACCAACAGCGCAATAATAATTAAACGCTTCGAATGACACTCTCTTGCCAAACGATGGTGTATTTGATGACAACTCATGATAAGTTTCTTCAACAACATGAGTTAATCCATCAAGTCCTGGAAAATAGTTGTAGTCATCTGCTTCTTCTCTAAGCTCCTCACTTGGACTACAAAATACTGCATCTCTATACAGGACGTCAGTTTTCTCAACACTACTTGTGGATTGTAAATTCTTAGGCGCTGGCGGACCGGTTGGAGCGGTACCTGCTTGTCTAGGCGGTTTGGTTTGTCCTTGACCTCTAGGCCTAAAGTTTCTATTACCTCGATAATTTGAGGTTTGAGGTTGTACTTGAAATCCGAAATTTTCATTATTATTAAAATTTTGATTTTGATTTTGAAATTAATTTTGATTTTGATTTCTCTGCGGGAATTGGAAAGATTGACCTGATTGCCATCCTCCTCGAGGTGCGATATTAAGTCCTTAAGGCTCAAATTAATAAGGTAGATAAAACGACTCCAAACAACTGATTATGGGTGTTTGTAAGGAGTAAGATGGCTGTGTGATGGAGTGAGAGGAGAATATAGGAAATTTCCTAAGAATGTAGCTGGTGATAACAATGTCGTGATATAGCGCTGCGAAGTAACATAGAATTTCGAATGGGATGTGTCTCTCTCGTATCCACTTAGATTAGGATCTGTCGTACACTCTTGCACTCACAGCGATGAATTTAAAATGTTAAAACTTCGTAAATTTAGGCTTTTTATAAAATTGGTAATTAATATACTATTTAAAGGCGGATATTGTCGATTTATATATCAAATTACGCGTAATGACACGACGAACACACGATAATTTTTAAACTTGTAAAAACATAGAAAATAGAGCATTTACGACCGGAAAACCGGGAGCTCGATGTGGACGCGACTGCTCGCTTACGCGCCGTTAAGAGAGTCCTGATTTTTCAGTAAAATTTTCATCTGTTTTGTTTTCTTCGTCGGCCGAATGTTCATCAGATTCTCCCGAAGAAACATATTGTTCCTCTTCTGCTTCACTGATATTGTCTTCATCTTCAGATAAATCCGGAGCATCACTATTGTATTCAAATTCTGAATCATTTGCATCAGAAATTTCAATATCACTCATATCTTCGGCAAATGACTCTGCAATATTAGCAAGTTCTTGGGAATTAAGTCTATTATTACGGGTATTCATTTTAGTGTCAATTAGTAAATTGCAAACACACTCACAACAAGGGCAACATAAACACTAACGCATTACAGCGTTCGCTTCCAGTCCAGCCAAGGGCTACCCCACTTCTATCACCTCGTTCCGAAGGATAACGAACTTTTACGAACCTTTTGAGTACTTTTACAAAGCATATTTCAATAAAACGTTTGTATAAATAGTGTTACGCAACGCACCAAGGGGGGTCCTACGGAGACCCCATTTCACAATTTACACTAAAAACTAATTATTTTTTGTTATATTTTAAAACGGTATTGCAACAGTCTTGCTAAAGGTTGAATAGGCACATACATTAAGCCACATATTTCCAAACATTCAAATTCCATAGTTATCTTCAAAAATTATGCGCTGGGGTCCCGAAGGGACCCCTCTTGGTATGCTAAGGGTTAAAATAAACATGTTTATTAGCAAAAGATTAATTAAATACAAATATATAAACTTACATGGTAATTCTTTGAGCCATTGTGGTTGAAAATTACAAGAGTGAGGTTCTTCGGTTCTTGATCAGAACTAGTAGATGGACTATGCGTATTCGGCGATGTATATTTCTTATGGGCTTTGCATGTAATTCTGCTTAAATTCGTCAGGACTTTTTTGGTGTGTAAATGTGTGTAATAGCGCTAGTTTGTCGTATATCTTCAACGGTAAGGTGTATGTGAGATAGGTATAAAGGTCAAAAGGTCACCGTATGTAATCTCTAAGATCTCAGTGCCCTAATATCTAAAGTGTGTATCGCGTGTCGCCTAACTATCCCCTACCCGAGGGGTGTCGTAGACGTTAACAGGTAGAGGAAAGGTGTTTATCAGATAGCATCTATCGTCTACGATCTACCTGCTACCATCTAGCAGCTACCCCCGCCCCCAGACGGCTAGCTGGTTAGACGGTGCGATGAATTAAAACTTGTATGCGCGACGTGTCGCTGGGAAACGTAGGATAGCAACAAGATAAATCTGCAACGAACTAAAAATAAACTTGACCTTTGACATTTAATCCAGTCAAACTGTACATTTTACCTCGAATCAAATGGGGTAGTTCTGATTTTTATATATGTTTTATATGGTTGGGGCCTAATGATGAATCTAAGTTTTCGACCTCGGCCGAGTGCCGGAAGTACCTGAAATACCCAAAAAAACACTAAATTTTCGACCTTTTTTCGGTTTTTGTCAATTGTAACCCTAAAGCACTGGTTTTCCGGCCAAAATAATTCTATTTGTTTTTACAGTCAATTAAATTTGTGACAATTTACGACCAGAACGGTTTCTGTAGACTTAATAGTTTTCAAAGTATCGCAATTTTACCAAACAGGGCAGAGAGGGGTGACCTATTTTCGGTTTTTGTCAATTTTAACCCATTCACTGTTTACCATTTTGCTTTTTCATCGAATTTAGTTGTTTTTGTATGTTCTAATTTATACTTTAAAAATAATTAATTTTTTTAATTGATTAGATTATTGTACTTATAAAATTCCAAAATGGTCCTGAGAGCAAAGTCTTGGAAAATTGTAAAACCCAATAGCGAAGATTCAGCTTTGATGATTGTGGAATTTTTGAAAAATAAGTCCAAAACTATTTAAATATAATAAAAGATGTATTCTGTATATGTACATGTTCTTACGATTTGATTATGAAAATAAAAATAATCAAGAATTTTATTACAGTACTATAATTTTTGTCTTTTTGATGGACCGGGAATGTCCTCCAACTCACTGTCACTACATGTGTTTTCTTCCTGTTCTTCAATCACCGTTTCCTCGACTTGTTCATTCTTTTCACCAACTGTCTGCTTCCAAGAGATTTCGTCTAACTCTTCTAATGCAGGGTTGAGTTCTGGGTAATCATCGTGAAGAATTAGTTCTGGCACATTTTCACATGACTGGCCGCTGCAATTCGTGCACACTAGTGAACATTTCAAGCCAGATTTCCTACAGCTACAGGCATTCCTGCAACCCTTTTTGCAGCTGTAAGATATTAATTGCAATAAGGATGGAGGGGCTGGATCATTCTCCATCTTCTTGGGAGTGAGTCCTTGCGGGGTGAGCACCCAGTCCCAATCGGGGGGATTTCTCTCAATTCCCAACCACTTCTGCACCTGAATAAAGCAACCGTAAAAATTAATTAAAAGGAAGAAAGAAAAAAGTTTATTTTTACCTGGTGGTAGGACCGCAGAGAGTGAAGTCGTGCAGCATCCCGAGTTGGCGGTAATCTCGCAAGGTTAAAATTTGTTTTTGCTGCAGCCCTTGCAAACAGCTGATACCGTAGATCGCTGAGGTTTTGGTTTGAATTGCCCCCATATAGAGCAACTATGAAGCTCTCACCCGCTTCACTTACCTGCTCTGGTGTAGCGTCAGAGTCAAGGAAAACAGTAGTCTTCTCCTTAAGGTCTGGCTGCTTTTGTATTGTCGAGAGAATTTTATTCTTTCCATGGCCAAAAAGCACAGATGTGGTATCGCATTCACTGAACGCATGAATAAATAGTATCTGTTCAGCCGATGACGCACACTTTAAGGAAGTTGTAGAGTAAGAAACATCTGGAGTTTCTCCTCTCTCACATTTTTGGAAGAATATATTCTTCGGACATGTTTCCAATCCTGTTAGGAGAACTACCAGATCAATGTCTTCACCAGCAATCGTCACGATGTCATATTGAGAGGCCATAGAAATGGCAGTGGTTACAATCAACGTATCGCCATCTTTGATTGCCTGTTGCACTTGCACTTTAGCTCTTTCCAGACATGTCTTTAGCATGTCAATAAAACGAATTTTGTTTCCTTCATTTGCTAAAAATTTTTCTTGGGCAAATTGAGCAATGGTTGTTTCATCAAATATGACTGCAGGGGATGAGAGTGCCTTAGCTCGACGAACACGCTCATAGCTCTTGGTGTTTCTTTGGGCAGTATCTGATGGATAGCCGTCAAAAATTACAGCTACGTTTGATCCATAGTGAGTTTTTAAGTATTGAATGTACCTTGCAGCTATCGAACCGAAAGAGGTACTGCGAGGCCACACAACTTTGTGAAGCAGATGTCCACCGTCCACTACCACAAACTTAGTTGCTCCTTGGACCTCTTCCATTTGTATAGGCGTGAACGCTATACAGGATATAGTTAAAACTGTAAATTTTCGATTTGTTCTGTCAGGTTTTCTGGACAGGTTTCGTTGAAAGGAGCGTGACTGTCCTGTTCGGGCTCCAGTTCGGAATTTAAATGGTTTACAGGGCGTTGGGAATTATGTTGTATAACCGAAGGTCGGTCTTGATTTAAATTTTGAGTCACGTTAGTAGGTTTATTATTATAACCATTAGTAGAGGGTTGATTATTGTTTCGTTGGGAATTTTGGCGTGCATAACAATTTTCAATTAAACTGTCTTTTTACAGTACCGGCAAAAACGAGGATTAGAATTAGGTACAGCACTAGTTACGTTAGTAGAACTTTAATTTTCTTTAGGAAGAATTCTTTGAGTTTGTTTTGAAATAATAGTAGTTTTAGATCTATTATTTTTTGAATAGGCTATATTTTCTTCTTCTAACATAAATTGTTCAGCCTGATCCAAAGTTTGGGGTCTTTTTGATCTAATTATAGAGGCGAAAGGATCTGTTAAACCAGAAAGAAATGTTTTTAGAGCAATTTTTTCATGAGACCTGTTTAAAGTAACACGATCTACGTCATTAAGGATAATATCAATAACAAAACTATTTCGTAATTTTGTTTTTAAGTCTTCTATGCGTTGAACAAAAGCACGAGGTGTTTTATTAGGTTTTTGGAAAGAAGCTGTTAAATCTCTGAGTAAACCTTCAGTATCTCTACAATCACCAAAATTACCAGTTAAAAGTTCTTTAATACTGTTCCAATCTGGCAAGTTACGTGAAGAAATAAACCTTTTGGCCTTTTGAGTTAATTTATTTTTTAGAATAAAAATTAGAGCGTTAGCGTATTCATCTGGGCAATTATCAGAAGCAAATTGACAAGCTGCAATGAAATCAGCAAGGGTTGCTTGATCTCCATCATATTCAGGAATCATGTCCTTTAATTCTTTTAGAGTATATTCAGCCATGATAAAAGGATAGGAATGGACGATAAGAAAGGATTTCAAATAGCAAAAGAAGAATATGTGGTTATCTTTCTTACAACAGCAGTAGTTGTAGCCACATTCACTTGCTTTGGAATCCCAAATGTCGCAAAGACGTCTTGACGAGAAGCGGTCTATCCGGAAGTCTGCTATCACAGGAGTCCTGGATGACTTTCTTGTAGTTGGTTGAGGTGAGCTAAACCATTTAAAAAACGTTCAAAATGTTGTATTCTTTCTACCTCACCCCAACGATTATTATCTGAACTTTGCTCGAAATTTTGTAAAAACCTCATGACATTAGATTTCCCTGGTACGTAAATTTCTGGATTTTGGAATTTTGGAAAAATAGGACTTGCAGTTGACGCTGCCGCATCCGCGAGAGTGATATTAGCCATTCTTTGAATACATGTTTCTAAGGATGATTCGGAGGATGATACAGAAAAATTTTTATAATGGGTTTGTTCGCGTTGTTCCCTAATTTCTGGTTCTATAAGAGTTTTCTCAAAATGTTCGTTTGAACTAATTTGTTCGCGTTCAATTACTGTTTCTTGCAACAATGGATCGTTAGATCTACTACTTATTGAGTTGGCTGGTGCAACGAAAGCTTTCCTGACTAGATTCGCTATCAATATATGTAAGTTTAATGGAATTATCAAGTAAAAAGAAATATCCTCGGCTAAATCTGTTTCTACGGTTAAAGTTTTCTTTAATTGATCGTCACCTTCGATTTCCTCTAATTCACGGGTAACAACAGAGGTTAGTTCAGAAACTGAGGGTTTTAAAATACTACCGGCATTACTATCAGGGTGAAATACTTTTTGCCTAGTGTTATATTTATGTTTCGGCGTACTGCCTTGTGAAGTCATTACTAAAAGATGATGGAAACATTTTAAGAATAATTTAATATATACGGAAGTATATATATTTTTTCTCCCCTTCCTGAAAATTTTGAAAATAGAGGTCAGAACGGCACCTCCACCATTTTTCACACCTCGGGGGTTTATTGTAGCGAGAGGCGGTGTGACGGGGTTGAAAAAGGGATCGTAGAATGGAGCAATAAACGCGTGATTAAAATAAGCATATTTATTAGCAAACGATTAATTAAATACAAAGATATAAACTTACATGGCAACTATTTGAGCCATTGTGGTCGAAATTAAGAGAGTCATGTTCTTCGATTATTGATCAGAACTAACTTAACTTCTTTAACCAAGATCGGGCTTATTTATACCAGAAGAACTAGGAGTGGTAATTGACGCACATTCACACGCATTCTTGTTTTGCATGATCAGTTCATGGTTAACCAGACATTAAAAGTGAAGGGAAAGGCAACGTTTATTCATCCCACATCGTATTTGTCTTTGTTAGACCGTGACTCAAGAAAACGTGTGCTGATCTAATGCTTAAAACACGTCAACCTTGGTTAAAGAAGATCCGGGATTTTAGTCATGGAATTTTAGATAGTTACATCATTAAAATAAAATATTAAAATAAAATCAAATAAGGAAATCAATTTAAACTCAATTTGTCACAGACGTGACACTATTTCCTTCCAAATTATTGCAAAAACAAAAGTACTAATCATACAGGGCCGAAACATTTGAGGGTTCTGATGACTATGCCTTCTAAACTTATCGATCGGTACCTCTACACCTTATAGAACTTTCACATAATGATTGTCGGGTCTTCAAATGATCGAAACAGGTTTCTCCAGTTGGCACTATTTGTTGTAAAGGTATATATCCAGAGGGTGGATTACATTCCCTTGGTTGTAGATAATCAGTTTCTGGTGTAGGCTGACGTTGAGGTATTACAGGAAGTTGTCTTTGAACAGGTAACATCGGTGAGGATAATATAAGAGATGAGGGACGTCGCATAGGTCGAAAAGGAACATTAGAAGGAATAACTGGATTTCTGGTGGGTGGAGTTGAGATAAGGGAAAGTTAATTTAGGAATTGTTTTTGAGTACGTTGATATAGGACATATCCAGCAATTGGGAGGGTAAAAAATACCATAAAGAGAAAACCAATAAAGTAAAACACTGTAGATGCCGTCGTGGTATTTATATAATAATAATAATAATAATAATGGATTTATTTCCTTTTAGTTACAGCCATACATAGAAAAAAAAATAGTGTATAAACAGTATTTATGGAAACCACTGGGTCACAGTTCAACTGAAGTGAGAAACTGCAGTTGTTTTCCCACTGCACCCAGAACAAAAAGAGATAGTTTAACATGAAAAGAAAAAAATGCCTAATTGCTAAAAAAAATAATGCTAAAATAGAAAAAAAAATGTAAATTACTATTTTTCTGTGACAGGCAATAAAACAACACAAGCAATAAAAAGAAAGAGAGATTATCCTGGTTAATGATCTTGGCAGTTCAATAAGTGTTGACGCAGTTTAGCTATAAACGAGTGTGCTGAACAATTTTTGATATCCTGAGGTATATTATTGTATACCTTCGATATTTGATAAGAGAAACCCCTTTCAAATAGAGAAGTGCGATGAAGTGGTGGAGTTATGGTAGATTTATGCCTTAAATTTAGATTATGAATATCGGTTCTAAATAAGATTTTATTGTAGAGATAAGCGGGACATTTTTCTGTTACTATTTTATGGTAGAAACAAGCATCCTGCAGAGTTCGTCTATTACGCATATTAAGCCATTTCGACTCTCTAAGCTTGTGCGATATGTGCTCGTACTTTCTAACACCACGAATCAGCCTTAAACATGAATTTTGTAATCCTTGAATTCTATTGGCCGTGTCAACCGTTATGCTAGGGCCATAAACCTGAGAGCAATACGAAAAATGTGAGAGAACTAATGTTTCACAAAGCATGGATTTAATTTCAGATGATATATAAGATCTATGCGGATAGATAAGTTTCATGTTAATGTACGCTTGTTTAATGTAATTAGAAACTTGTTGATTGTACCCAAAACTGTTATCCATGATAAGTCCCAGGTTCCTGGCCTCAGCAATAACGGGTATTGCGATATCATTAATCGTTAAGATTATTTTGCTTTCTAGTTTCGGTAATGTGGTTTTGTTGCCAAATATAAGAACAACAGACTTAGTTGGATTGATTCTTAGAGAGTGTTGGTGCGAAATATCAGCAACGGTCTTTAAGTCGTTATTTATGTCAACCAGTGCCTGCTGATAGTGCTCACCTTCAAAGCTATGATACAGTTGCGTGTCATCCGCATACATGTGCACATTGCAAGTATTTATGTTACTGCAGAATGCGGATGTATAGATAGTGAACAGAAGGGGTCCCAGTATGGAACCCTGCGGTACACCCCTAGGAACCCCTCTGTAACCAGAGGAACCACCATGCACCCGCACACACTGTACTCGATCTTTTAAGTAACTACGGAACAAGGCGATACTAGAGAGCGAGAGACCAATGGAATCCAGAATGGACAAAAGAATTTTGTGGTCTATAGTGTCAAACGCTTTACTATAGGCTAAAAGAACCAAGACTGAGACCTTATTTTTATCTGAGGCAGTGATTAAATCATCAGTTACCTTTGACAGTGCAGTTGAGCAGCTGTGCCCTGCTCTAAATCCGGATTGACATTCCGGGATAATATTGAACTTATTTAAATGAGATCTCAGCTGCAGGTTAATAACCTTCTCTAGAATTTTCGATAACACGGGCAAGATACTAATTGGTCGTAAGTCTTTGTATTCGGTGGGATTCGATTTTTTGGGGATGGGTAATACTATGGCTTTTTTCCAGTTTACGGGAAAAGTATTGTTTTCAAGACAACTGTTGATAATATGCGTTAGATAAGGCAAGATAAAAGGACAACAATATTTTATGATATTAACATTTAAACCATCGAAACCAGTAGCATTACTCTTAATTTCATTTATGAACTTAGCGACAGTGTGAATATCAACAGCAGTAAAGTTAAAGGATATACTGTTACTAGCCGCTTTATTATTTTTGTAAGTGCTAATGGTTTCATCAATGTCATTATTCACATCAGGGATAGTGTCTAGGAAGTAGTTATTAATATCGTTTGAATTTTGGAGATTGGCAGGTAAATCATTATTTTTTGATCGTGTAAGGTCTAGTTTTTTTAGTTCCCTCCACATTTCTCTAGGTTTAGAGTTGCGCAGTTTAAAATCTTGGTATGCCTTCTTTTCTCGTTTAATAGCTTGTGTTGTAAAATTCCGAAGGGATTTGTAATAGTTCCAATGTGCAGATAATTTAGTTATTTTAAATTTATTCAAAGCTTTTTCTCTAATTTTTATTAATAATTTGATGTTGTCAGTGATCCAGGGTGCACTCTTTTTGCTGAGTTTAATAGTTTTAACAGGGGCATGCTTGTTCATTACTAATAGAATATTAGAATTTAAGTACTCAATTTTTTCATTGACGTCATTGATATGAAATAAGTTGAAATATGTGTTTGTGACCACTGGCGTTCCAGACTGGCATCTAATCCCACAAATTTCGTGGTAGTTTCTTCATGCGAAGGGATTCGAAGTTCTTGTAGACTCGTCCACGCAGCTAGAATTGTTGTCTGAATTTGTAATTTTGTTCGGTGGTCTTGGCAAGGGTAACGAGGTATAACGTTAGTTCCCAGATTATCTTGCAGTTGACAATTGCAGGATAATGTTACTGCAACTGCTCCAATAAAGGCTTTTCTGGAAAAGAAACCATTTGGACATTGTACTTCGAGCCATGGTTTCGGATGTGTGACTACGAACTGGTTGTGTCCTACAGGAGTAGGGGAAAATGGAGAGTTCCAGAGCCTCACAAGGTCAGAGCCTCACAAGGTCAGAGCCTTACCAAGGTAAGAGCCTCACAAGGTCAGAAAATGACTGGTTGTAATTACTTTGACTAAAGGTCAGTTAGTTTATATTGAATATAATTAAATTGGCTGTGAAAATTTTTTTTAACAAGGTTACAAGGAAACAAAACTCAGAAAATTATTTTAAAAGATTTATTAATATGAATAACAGTTAGCATATTCGTTTAAATCTATACCTAACATGCCTTGTTCTTTTACATCTTTTGCTGCTAATATGTTCTCGTATCGAGTATCGTTGCAACAATCAAAAAACTGTTAACCGTAGCGTTGTCGAAAATAACTGGTTGTAATTACTTTGACCAAAGGTTAGTTAGTATATATTGATATATGCATTGTACTTTTTACAAACCTTAAGAAAAACTCAGAAAATAGTTTTAAACATATTTATTAATATAAACAACAGTTCGCATACTCGTTTAAATTTACATGCATTGTTCTTCTAAAATCTTCGAGAAAAACTAAAAAAATAGTTTTAAACAAAATTATTAATATGAATAACAGTTAAAATTACAATACCATATATACATATTTTACATCTTTTGCTGCTAACCAATTTATACAGATTTATACCCACAACAAATTTATGACAAATAGTCTTCATTAAAAATATGAATGATTGTATAATAATAAATAATAAAATATGCTACAGTAATACAAATTATTATAACTAGAAGTAATGTTAGAGATATAGAAAAATCAGAGTTATTTGGCATCTCTGTAATAGTGAGTTTTTGCCAGTTAGTAACCGCTGTAAACGTAGGAAACGAAAACTTTATTTTAAATGTTAATGTGTCTGTTTCTGTAAAGTTCTTTAGGGACGTTTTAAACACTTTAATTCCACCTAAATTATCACTATCCATTTCCTTCCAAGATGGACCAGCTTCGTGGTTGGAACAAACTGATGCTGAAATACAATTTGGCGGTTGCATTACGTATAGGACTCCATCATAAATAGCTGTTAAAGCTATTAAAAATGTAATGGCTAGCATTCTTACGGCTTCGACAGAATTTGAAGGCAGGTTTGTGTTGTTGCTGTACACTGATTGAAGTGGTAAGTCAGCTGCGTGTAGTGCTGTTTGGTTTTTGCACAACGATGAAGGGTCTAGAAGTTTGGCATACCAACAATGATCTGACCAGCGAATATGTTCCGTGGCCTGGCATTTTTAATTAGGTTAGTTTATGGAAACGAGTTTCGGCCAAACTAACCTAATTTAAAATGCCAGGCCTGACATCTGTATATTTTACAATAACCGACCGCGCCTCGACAAGTGAAAGGAGCTAACCCACACTCTCCCACTCTTGACCCCACTCTTTGCCCTTCTCTTTAAGAGGGGGCTACTACTAGTGGCAGCGGCTATTTAAGGCGGCAACTTCTCCATTGGGAGAAGTAGGCAAGCAATCAGCATGTTCAATTTTCTCCCTCAATTACTGGGCGGATCTATAATTGACGATATAAAGCTCATGCACAAACTACAATCACTCGCAGTAACATCCACGTCTACTGAACAACCTACAACCAGTGCTACATTGACATCCAGTGAAAGTGAACGTGACAATGAGCGACACCGAGATAGAAGAAGTCCAACAACTTCCCTCACAGGATCAGCCCCCAATGAAGAAGAAACGGCTTTCTCGCGACAACAGACTACACACTGTTCTATTGCATTTGTTGAGGAGTCTATTAATGAAGGAAGACACGACGCCCGGGTTCAATATGAACCTTTCCGATATCACCGACACTATGACGTCCGAACAACTTCAATTTGCAGTGGATGCCAAACTTCTCTGCGCCCAATCATTGACGGAGTGGTTAACTTTGATTCAAGAGGATATAAATACATCCATGAAGTCGTTCGATTTACAAACCATACAGAATTTTATGAAATATATAAAGCTGCAGTTCGAGCAGCAACAAAAAACATTCTTGGAATCATTGCCGTCCACAACCAACCACGTTTCGAACATTTTCACATCATCCACTGCTGCAAATGGACAAATCGGGAATGCAAATGTTTTGGAACCCCTTTTCACTTTGAACGCAAAAAATCAAGAAGCACTCCAGTTAGCCAAATCCAAAATTATGATTGGGAAAACATCTTCCTCTATCTCAATCAAGGAGACCGATGGATTATTGAAATTAACAGCTCCTGGGGAACCGTCAAATGTCTTTCTGGAATTAAATTTGTACCCCATGAACGATTATATGACCGCCCCCGACAAAGAACGCTGGAGGACAGCAACTTATCGCATAAAAATGGGTCTACCAAACGACGATTATCAACAATTTCTCACGATAATAAATCACTGGATTCAACAACTCAACCAACACCCAAATGGCGAAAAAAAGTGGATCCCCAAGAGTTAGAAAATTTTATATTAAATAATTTGTGTGTCCCATTAAACGCAATAACACGTACTAAAGCATGGAAAACTTCAATTTATCGCTATAATTCAGATGAAGATAAAATGGTACGTACTATTATAAATTTATTAAAATCAAAATTAACAACTTATACTTTTGACGATTTCAATAAACTTCATTCTATAACCAATCCTATTTTTTATGCTTTAACTACTTCAATGGATAATTATTATTATTCCATCGATTACTCTTTCGACGTGTTATTGTATTTATTAAAATTTCAATGCTACGATTACGCCATCGCAACAGATACTGATCTAAACATTTTTACTGCACAATTTATAATTGAACTCTACGATTTAATTGAAAAAAATAAACCAAAACGAAATTGTTTTGATTTTGTTTCACCACCCAGCGCTGGAAAAAATTACTTCATTGACAGTATTACATCATTCTACATTAATATTGGACAAATTGCTAATTTCAACCGCACCCAAAACTTTCCATTACAAGATTGTTACGACCGCAGAATATTAATTTGGAACGAACCTAATTGTGAGTCAGCAGCCCATGACACCATCAAAATGTTGTTTGCTGGAGATCCGTGTCCGGCTAAAATAAAGTTCAAGGATGATGTCATTATTTATCGCACACCTATAATTATTATGAGTAATCATCATGTTTTTCCCAACAATGACGCATTCAACCAACGCATGATTCGTTATACTTGGAAAACTTGTCCCCACTTAATCACCTATATAAAGAAACCACATCCTTTATGTTGGCCACTACTAGTATCGTGGGCAACCGAACAACTTTAATCATATATGGTAAGTAATACGATTATTTATACCACTACTAATTTCGGTTCGTAATAATAAATATACTCGTATTACTTCCAGAAATTGCTATATCCCGGTCACAAATATTTGGGACCCGGAAATCAACTACATCAAGGACCACCTGTGGATAATGCGGATCGCATAGCTCAATTACACGATCAATCTTACCATGCCGCTAACACATCTGACGAAATTAGAAACGCAGATCGACACGCTATTTCACGATTTGCAAACGATTTTGTCCACCATCCGAACCTACCGTCTCTTGCTGGAACGCTCGGACTCTCCACCAAATACGCCACCGAAACCATCACAGGAGTGTTGTACCCTTCTATGCCAGGAACAAATCCCGCAAAACGTCGACGCCCACCGACCCCGAATCCTCGCTCGCCGGATTCCAACACAGATGATAACGTCTACACCCCCACCTCCTTAAGCGCATCTACATCAAGCATGGAAAGCAACGATCATGAACGTGTCACACGAGCAGGACCAGGACCTGGAGCAGGGATGTCTGCTATGTCGTCCCCCAGCGTCATCATCTATCACGGACAACCTCAACCACCAAACACATCTACATTTACGTATCGTAAGGAATATCGTTTCTTTATGCAGACAAGTAAAACTAACGCCTATAACAACGGCCTCAATACTGACCCTTATATTCACCTTATACCTGGTAGCTTTCACGATATACCTTGGGACTGAATACAATTTTATTTATCTCCGCGTGAACTCGAACTCCTCCGTACTCAATTCACTTCGGTTGTATGCAATGAAGTTAACGTCGCCGTCCACACCCTAGGTGTTCGTTTACCTTTTGAAACTAATGCGGGTGTTGCCACTACAGCTAATGCCAATGTTCAGATGATGCTTGTAGATTTATTTAATATCGATCAACATTATTTAACAAACACCAAAGCCGATAAAATTAATCATATTTTAAATCAATGTCGCGGTGATTCTATTTATCCTACTCCTACTAATCAACCTTGGAATCAAAATCGTTTTACCAATATAACAGCTCAATTTGAAACTCGTGAATTTGATAATCCCCTTGAAATTCTTTTGCCCTGTCCTCAACGTTGTGACGCTAATGGCGATTGGGTTGATGCCCTACGCGAAAAACCTAACGAACCACAATTAACAATGTTTTTTCAAAATTGTATTAACGGCTCTAATCATTTGGGTTTAGCATTTCAACACTCCTATAAACCAACTAATAGTTTACTATTTCATCATTCCACTTATACCACAATTAATCCCACTCGCACCATTGGAGATCCCAGTATTCTTCATACCAAAAAATTTGTACATACTCAAAATAACAATGAAATAGATAAGGAACATACTTACGGCATTTATTGGAATGATTCGGGTGATCACACTTATGTCGAAAATCATCTTGATTACAATATTCAACATCCACGCTTTCCCACACGCATGCCTCGTTTTGCTTTTGGTATGTATAATCTACCTAATATCGGCAACGAACATGATGTCGTTAAAGATCAATGGGAATTTATTATTACTGCTGAAATGTCTGTTACAGTTACTAATGGTCATCCCGGTCAATACGTTCGCAGTAAAATCCAACCTGAAGTAGATTATATTAATCCCCATTATAAAATAGGTTCTATTGTAGGCGACGTTTTACGACCCTCTAATCACCATGCTCGTAATCTTTTTAATACGCGTACCATAGCTACCAATGGTACAATTCCTATCCAATTACTCGATAACAATGCAAATCCCGTAAATGGTAACTGTGGTGCTCGAGGACGTTCTGCTACGGATACCGATGTTGTTGGTCAACCTCCATCTAGGAACCCTACACCTCCAGCACCACCTACTGATTCTACAATAAACCAACCACCACCACCTACACCTGGCAAATCTACATCAGACGCTGCTCCACCTACTGATGCTCCAATCAAACTTAATTTACCAACTACTCCAGCACGCAAACATCATTCTAATTTTAAAGGTTTTAAGTTTAATTTAGATCCTATACCACAACCTTATTATAATTCCTTTTTAGCTTATTTAAATGCGCCTAATCAATATACTTTAGATCAGGTTCAAAGATATTATAATCAAATTGTTGAACAACAACATCGTATTTTACAATAAAAAACCATTCTATTTATATTTGTTGTTTATTCATCACTATCTACATCATTTTCACCCCATCCCGATATAGCCCTTCTAAAATCATTTTCGTAATTCCTATTGTTGAAACAATCCTCTAATGCATGAACACTATGTATACTGTCTACACATAAACTTAAATTTTTTAAAGCAAACACTGTACACTTAAAACAACTGTTACACCACGCCTCTCTACTCCGCAACACATTTGTTAAGCTACTCACTACCAATCCTTGATGGTATTTATTTACTTCCACATAATTTAAACTTTGGGGAAACACTTCTTGACATATAATAAAACAATGCCAACACATTTTCACTTTTCCAACCACAAAATTTTGAATCCACATACAATAACGCTCCCACGGTAACGTCTCTTCCCATAAATTCATCCATATATGTTGCATCATTACTTCTTTCGTCATTCTTGTTCCAAATTGTTCCCCTCTTCCGACACGTTCCATGCTCTCCCATTCTTCTCTCGCTATCGTCTTCTTTAACTCCCTCCACTTCATCACTGGATATTTTGTCCACATCTCCATTATGAATTTTCTTGGCCATACTTCTTTTTTTTGCGCTGTCCACGTCATTAAATTATCTATCCCTTCCACAATTTTTTCTAAACATAATGTTTGTAAACACATTCTATCAATTACTATTTTTTTTGATAACCAAGGCATCTGCCTTTCCCCATAAATAATGTCTTCTACTGCATTCATCGTTCTGCTACTTGACATACTATCCATGCTGATTGCTTGCCGATTTCTCCCAATGGAGAAGTTGCCGCCTTAAATAGCCGCCGCCACTAGTAGTAGCCCCCTCTTAAAGAGAAGGGCAAAGAGTGGGTCTAGAAGTTTGGCATACCAACAATGATCTGACCAGCGAATATGTTCCGTGAGGGGGTCATCAGATGCTTCCCAATTTCCAATTTGAATTTTACAAAAATAACATTTTACAATATCGTCGCAATTTGTATAGTAAAAGCCAGACTGTGCAAGTGAAAATGGTTTTTGTACACCCGACCAGTTTTTGAATGTTAACAGCCTCGTGGAAAAGCACTGATAATTAACGGTATAATCTTCAACACACATTACGTAATTTTGAATTTAGAATTTACCATACATCACGTAATTTTGAATTTAGAATTTACAACATACACTATAGAATTTACAACTTAAATTTAATTTACTCTTCCCTTTCCGAAAAATTATAGATATTAATTTGTTCTGATTCAGTCTCTAAATCAAACTCGGAAATATCCGCAACGTCGAGGTCTAATATAATTGTACTACCATCGAAAATTTCGTTAAGAGAATCCATCAAAGTTTCGAGTTTGTCAAACGCTTCGAACCCAAAAAATTAAAGTGGTTCCTCACGAAAAATTGTCGAATGTGAATAATTAAATAGACTGCTATTACCATTAAACATATTCCGAAGGACTAGATTTAATGGGTGCTGCGTTGTTGAAAATCTAAATGCGAATGCCGAATTCAGTTCTTGTGTTAAGATTATATCGTTAGAGAATTCCACGGTCCCGTCTAACACTGCAAAAACACCCACGTCGCGTCGTGTACATAATAAAATTTCATTTTGAACTGCAATCCAAATAGTTGACGCAAACGTTTATATATTTTTGCCCCTACTGTGCGATAAAACAGATATTTTTAAACAAGTATTTTTCGCCTTGATTACAGAAAAAGTAACTAACAAGTGACCTTTCAAGAAAAAATCCATTTAAGGAAGAATCACATATGTTTGTAAAAAGAATATGCGGCCGCATTTTTAGGGTGTCGTAAATTCAGTTTAAAATTAACGAACAAGTGACCTTTCCGGGCTTGTAAAATCATTTAAAGAATAATTGCATATGTTTGCAAAAGAAAACGCAGTCGCATTTTAAGGCATCATAAATTAAATTTAAATTATGCACGTATTAATATACATTATTTGACAAAACCTTACTTTTCTAGAAATCTTATTAATAAACACTGTTTGCGTTGAATGCAATTTTGCATTTAAGGCAGACAAGAATACATCCATTAAAAACTTCTTATTATAATAGCATACGCTTAAGAAAGACTTTAATTCGGTTCGATTTTAAATTATGTGTGTTCCATATACGGCATTACTGCATTATAATTATGGTAAACAGGTTAAAATTCGACCACTTTAAGATGCACCGCAATCCGTGCGTGCTTGTTTTAATTAAAGCGATATTAAGTTTTGTGCGCAAATGTACAAAAATAGCTGTGATTTTCTAAATCTATAACATAATTAAAATTTGTATCGTTTTAGATAATTTAATATCATTAAAATTTTAACGTAATTATTTGTCATAAATTGCAAGTTATGTGCATACATTGTGTACAATCGGAATTTTAAGCAAGTTTCGCTCAATACTTTGTTCTGCACTTAAAATTTGTCTGACCAAACGGGTCAGCTGCATCGAATTTTTAATTAAAGCAGTATTAACTTCTGTGCCGAAATCAAGAAAATGGCTAAAATTTCTAATAATGTGCATTGTTTTAGCATATTTTATTATTATAAAAATTCTTAATCAATATAATTAATTTTGTAGATATATGGTATAAATCCTGTAAAATTATAATTTCTTGCATACACTGCTCAAAACTTTTATTGTATCAATTTATATTCGCATTGAGTTACTGCTATATGTGACCTTTATGTTTCCATTATTCTCAAGCAGATTTTATGTGCAATTTAATTATAAGGTATATACGAAGGTTTTACAGAAGCTGTAATAATTGAGTACAGTAGTAATTTATGTCGCCTTTTCATGCACTAACCTTGTCCTTTTGTTGTCTTGACTGAATATTTTCAATAGCGTGATTGCGTACTACTAAAGCGCGTTCCCGTATCGTTTGAACTTCCTGCTTTAAATTAGCTTCTGTGGGTAACACAGGGTGTCTAGCATAAACCAAAAAGAAAGGGGATACTTTAATAGTTTCTTGTTTAGCCGTATTATAGGCAAAAATAGCGTGATGAAGATCGTCTATCTACTATGCTACAATAAAAACCAAATTTCTTTTTACCACCTGTTTTATTCATCATCTTCCCATACATCTTCACCTCACATTACCAAAC
Source organism: Ctenicera cuprea (assembly GCA_958336395.1). Taxonomy (NCBI): domain Eukaryota; kingdom Metazoa; phylum Arthropoda; class Insecta; order Coleoptera; family Elateridae; genus Ctenicera; species Ctenicera cuprea. The sequence goes on along the minus strand of OY284491.1, from coordinate 46,999,710 downwards.
CCCTATTCAAATCACTTAACAAACTTCTTCTATTAAAACAATGAGTTACTGCACGCACCGAATGTAACGTATCTACACACAAACTTAAGTTCTTTAATGCAAATAAACTTTTCTTGAAACAGCTGTTACACCAGCTTTCCCTACTTCTCAATAACTCTTGCAAATTAGTTACTTCCAATGTTTCATGATACTTAAACACTTCTATATAATTTTCACTGTTCGGAAACAATTCTCTACATAACATCATACATTCCCAACATAACCGCACTTTTCCCACCACAAAATACTCAACCCACATACAATATTTTTCATATACTAATTTTTCTTCCCACAACTCCAACCACAGATGTTCTTGCATCTCTTCTTTTGTCATTATCTTTCCAAATTGTCCACCTCTCTTAACTTCCAGCGTTGGAGTATATTCTTCATTGTTCACTATTTTCTTCAACTCCCTCCATTTCATTACCGGATATTTTCCCCAAATTTCAAATATTATTTTTCTTGGCAATTTTTCTCTATTTTCTCCTATCCATTTCATTCCGTTTTCTATACTTTCCACTATTTTTTCCAAACACTTTGTAAAGACATTCGATGTATTATAATTTTTCTACTGTGCCATGGAACCACCCGTTCTCCAAAAATAATGTCTTCTAATATATTCATACTGGTACTGCTATTCATGCTGATTGCTTGCCCACTTCTCCCAATGGAGAAGTCACCGCCTTAAGTAGCCAGCCGCCAAGAATACCCCCTTCTTAAAGAGAATGTCCGTGTAAAAGTAGTAGGGCAAAGAGTGGGGACAAGAGTGGGTCCCAATCAGTTTGTTCAGTATTGGTAAAAAGAGCTAACATGTTTACTAACGTACCGTTTAAACGTTCTGTCAACCCATTGCATTGCGGGTGGTAAGCAGTGGTATATTGATTATTTACACCCATAATTTTTAGAAGTTCCCTTACTAACTCAGACTTAAAAGTTTTACCTCGATCACTTAATAAATAACGAGGACACCCATGCCTTGTGGTTATGTTTTAAAGAATGAATTTAGCAACAGGTCCGGCTTGACCATTTGGAAGAGCATTAGCCTCTGCCCAACGAGTGGCATAATCTACTGCAACAATGATCATGGTATTCCCTATTTTACTTCTGCGAAAAGGTCCTAAAAGATCAATTCCTACTTTATCAAAAGGTACTGACACTGGAATAGGTTGTAGAAGACCTGTGGGTTTATAATGAGTTCGTCCCTTACGAGCCTGACAATCGGGACAGCCCTTAACAAATTTTTCGACATCCCCTTGTAAACCATCCAAATAATAACGATTTTCAATTATATAGAAAGTTTTGGTGAAACCTAAATGTCCTGACATTGGATCACTATGATGACTATGCAAAATTTCTTCCCTTAACTGAGAAGGAATTACTAATAAATTTTCCTCACCATCAACACTAGTATTTTTCTTATAAAACTCCATCTTTTAAAACAAAATTTTTAACTCTCCGTCTTAAACTTATATTAGCTTGTTCTGGATTTTGAATCGATTCTATTAATTCAACTACTCTAGGGTCATTAGCTTGGGCTAGTGTCAAGTCACAACTTCTGATCAAATAAGTGGGTACATCAATTACGTCCTCCTCATCCGTAGGTGTGAGAGTACATACCGGATTTCTAGAAAGAGCATCGGCATCACTGTGAGCCCGTCCCATTTTGTGGCAAATAGAGTAGTCAAACTCGGCTAACTTAATAGCCCACCTTGCAAGCCTACCCGTAGGGTTTTTTAAGGTTTTAAGAAAACAAATTGCATGATGGTCTGTTACAATTTTGACTGGACGGCCATGAATTAAATGTCTTAAATATCCCAAACAATACACTACACTAAGGGCTTCTAATTCTGAAATACTATAATTTCTTTCAGCTTTAGTTAAGGATCTCGAAACAAAAGCTATAGGGTGCATTTCATTATCTAACTCTTGAAGTAACACTCCACCTATACCATATCCACTAGCATCAACTCTGAGTTCCTTCGGAGCCTCAGGATCGAAATGGATTAATACAGGTGCAGTAATTAGTTTATTTTTCAATTCTTCGAAAGCAGAATTTTGTTCTGGCCCCCACATAAAATCAACAACCTTTTTTGTGATTTCATATAAGGGTCTAGCAATTTTAGAAAAGTTGAAAATAAATTTTCGATAATAGAGGAGATCGTTGGACCAGGGACGCCATGGTGGCGCACCGGTTGTGGTGTGGGCTGGCCGTTTACCCTGGCGTTCATTGTGGTGGTCCTGACGGTCTGCTCCCTAGTGATTCTGTTGGGCGCATGTTGCCGGTGGGTTTGCAACAAGTGATTTGGTTTTCTTTTTGTAAGTGAAAATTTTTCATTCTAGGCCTCTATCGGGCAGTATACCTCTCATATTTTCAGGTGCATTAGCCTCTGGGGTACCTTCGTCTTCTTCGTCGGAGGTGTCCCAACTTTCGGCGTGGAGCAATGAGGGTTCTGGGGAAGCTGGTGTTGTCGGTAGTGGTTCGGGCCTGGTGGCGGCCTGAGAGGTGCCTGGCCCATCTGTACTCCGTTGTTCCCCATGTTGCATTAGGAACATTGCCTGTGTGGCGGCACATTTTCTGGCGTTGCCATAATGCGCGTCACACAGCATGGGGTTCACCGGAGGCAGCCTGTCACACGTGGATTCCTCCACCGTTATTCCTGGTAATAGCTCCTCCAGGAAACGCTGCTTCGATAATCCTTTCACGATTACCTTACTTCTTGCCAGGGTCTCCCTTAGCAACACCTTCATGTTCGTATAAGGAGTCTCGCCTTCCCCCCAGGAGAGTCCGTGGAAGTTCTCACTTAGCCACGCGTTAGAAAACATCGCCTTCTTCGGCAAGCGTTCCCAAGCTACAGGTGGCTTGAACAGGTAGTGTGTCAGCCGGCTAGTTCTGGGGTTGATGGCAGCGAACTCCTTCAACACATATTCATCCTCGATCCCGTGAAAAAATTGAAGGTCTGCGTACATGACATTGGGGATGGTTCGCCGGAGGGTTACTCGGCGGCCTGAACGGCGGGTGGAATTACTGTTAATTACGGGTAACATTAGAAAATATAAAATATATAAGTGGAACATATTTAAGCATCAATGTTGTTTGCAGGTACCTCGCAGGTATCAGGAATGAGCTCAGGATCAGCATCTGGGGTCCAAGCTTCATGATAGGGTAAGATTCGACTAACATGCACAGTGTCAACCCTAGAGTTAGGTTTAAGACCCATCTGTACTAAATAATCTACCTCGCCCTTTTTCGCTAATATCTTATAAGGGCCGAAATATTTTAGCAAGAGCTTCTGAGACCTTTTAATTTTTCGTACCGGAGTGAACACCTTAATAATTTGTCCTACTTCAAATTGCATATCCCGCCTCTTCGAATCGTACCGTTCCTTGTCCTTTTGTTGTCTCGACTGAATATTTTCAATAGCGTGATTGCGTACTACTAACGCGCGTTCCCGTATCTGTTGAACTTCTTGTGATTGAACCTCCTGCTTTAAATTAGCTTCTGTGGGTAACACAGGGTGTCTAGCATAAACCAAAAAGAAAGGGGATACTTTAATAGTTTCCTGTCTCGCCGTATTATAGGCAAAAATCGCGTGATGAAGATACAAGTCCCAATCAGTTTGTTCGGTATTGGTAAAAAGAGCTAGCATGTTTACTAACGTACCACTTAAACGTTCTGTCAATCCATTGCATTGAGGGTGGTAAGCAGTAGTATATTGATTATTTACACCCATAATTTTTAAAAGTTCCCTTACTAACTCAGATTTAAAAGTTTGACCTCGATCACTTAATAAATAACGAGGACACCCATGCCTTGTTATGATATTTTCAAGAATAAATTTAGCAACAGGTCCTGCTTGACCATTTGGAAGAGCCTTAGCTTCTGCCCAACGAGTGGCATAATCTACTGCAACAATGATCATGGTATTCCCATTTTTACTTCTGCGAAAAGGTCCTAAAAGATCAATTCCTACTTTATCAAAAGGTACTGACACTGGAATAGGTTGTAGAAGACCTGTGGGTTTATAATGAGTTTGTCCTTTATGAGCTTGACAATCAGGACAGCCCTTAACAAATTTTTCAACATCCCCTTGTAAACCATCCCAATAATAACGATTTTTAATTTTATAGAAAGTTTTGGTGAAACCTAAATGTCCTGACATCGGATCACTATGATGACTATGCAAAATTTCTTCCCTTAACTGAGAAGGGATTACTAATAAATTTTCCTCACCATCAACACTAATATTTTTCTTGTATAAAACTTCATCTTTTAAAACAAAATTTTTAACTCTCCGTCTTAAACTTATACTAGCTTGTTCGGGATTTCGAATTGCTTCTATTAATTCAACTACTCGAGGGTCATTAGCTTGGGCTTGTGCCAAGTCATGACTTTTGATCAAATAAGTGGGTACATCAATCACGTCTTCCTCGTCCGTAGATGTGGGAGCACATACCGGATTTCTAGAAAGAGCATCGGCATCCCTGTGAGCCCGTCCCATTTTGTGGCAAATAGAGTAGTCAAACTCAGCTAATTTAATAGCCCACCTTGCAAGCCTACCCGTAGGGTTTTTTTAAGGTTTTAGGAAAACAAATTGCATGATGGTCTGTTACAATTTTGACTGGACGGCCATGAATTAAATGTCTTAAATATCCCAAACAATACACTACACTAAGAGCTTCTAGTTCTGAAATACTATAATTTCTTTCAGCTTTTGTCAAAGATCTCGAAACGAAAGCTATAGGGTGCATTTCGTTATCTAATTCTTGAAGTAACACTCCACCTATACCATATCCACTAGCATCAACTCTGAGTTCCTTCGGAGCCTCAGGATCGAAATGGATTAATACAGGTGCAGTAATTAGTTTATTTTTTAATTCTTCGAAAGCGGAATTTTGTTCTGGCCCCCACATAAAATCAACATCCTTTTTCGTGATTTCGTATAAGGGTCTAGCAATTTTAGAAAAATTGAAAATAAATTTTCGATAATAGTTAGCTAGTCCTAAAAAACTTTGAACTTTTTTAACATTAAATGGAATAGGAAATTCAGAAATGGCTTTTAATTTATCTGGGTCGGGTGCTATCCCTGTACTAGAAACTATGTGACCTAAGAGCTTGACTTCGTTCTGCGCATAAGTGCATTTGGATGGTTTAAGAGTCAGACCTGCATTTCTAAGACGTTCAAAAGCATGTCGTAACCTAACTAAATGTTCTTCAAAAGTTGAAGAAAAAATAAGAATGTCATCTATGTAAACAATAAGTTCTTTCCATTTTAAACCTTCAAATACTCGATCCGCTAAATTTTGAAACGTGGCGGGAGCATTGCAAAGTCCAAAGGGCATCTTTTCAAATTGAAAAAGTCCATCTGGAGTAATAAAAGCTGATTTTTCTTTACTACTTTCATCTAAACCACATTGCCAGTATCCGGCATACAAATCTAAACATGTGAAATAACGAGCATTGTTTAAGTATAAGAAGATAACTTCTATGAGAGGAAGTGGGTAATTATTCTTTTTCGTGACGTTATTAAGTCGCCTATAATCTACACAAAACCTATAACCACCATCCTTCTTTTTGACTAAGAGTATGGGAGAACTGCACGGAGATTGAGATGGGATAATCACATTATTTTCTAACATTTCTTGTATTTGACTGCCAATAATTTCGCGTTCCTTATGTGATACACGATAAGGTCGAGATTTAACAGGGCTGGCATCGCCAGTTTCAATAACGTGAGTGGCTAAATCTGTAAAACCCATTGCGGAAGTGGATTCTGCAAAGATGTCTGAAAATTCCCTCAAAAGATCTTCTAATTGGTCATGCTGAGTTGTAGATAATTTTGGACTAATGTTATGCTGAATAGGTACTCGATCTTCGTCTTCGTTTTGTATAAAGAATAAATTTCCGACTGTTAGTGTCTTTGGAGTGGTATCGAAAGTTTTAGGAAAATTATCTAAATAAAAACCGACAGTGGTTCCCATAAACAATTTGACTTTATCAAGAAGTAACAATTCAAGTTGAATTACTAATCCATTATTATGTAAATATGGTTGTTTAGTTACAATAATTGACTTTTTCAGAAGAGTGTCCCCTTTGGGTACGAACATCAGGTTTTGGAGGTCAAAAATAGACAAACAACTAGAACGTGACTGGACAGAAACCGGAACCGTGATGATGTCATTTTTTGTGAGGACAACATCTTTAGTAAGCACGACCTTGTGGGAATTTCCCTGGTCATAATTATCTGCTGATACGTCACTGGGATTATCCACGTGTGTCCGGTTCATCAACGTCAGTGTGGTTTCGGGACCGTTCTCGAATGGAATTTGAACAGGATGTTTTGACAACGTATGATGTAATGTAATTTTTAAATTAAAGAAATCAATAAATGCTAAGTGGTCTCTGAGAAATTGTACTCCTAGTATTAAAGGTGTAGCAATTGTTTTAATGATTATTGCCGTAACATCTACACATAATTCTCCTAAAGTAACTTCTAAATGTGCCTCTCCTATTAATGAAATTTGGTGGCATCTGCTGTAGATAAAATTAAATTTCCACTAACTGGATAAATTTGGTCTACAAAATCTACACAAACAATATTAAAACTACTACCTGTATCAATAATTATACTAACTGGGGTTTTATTAATTTTACCTTGTACTGTAAGAATTCTACCTATAGGAAAAGAGTTTGTTGTAGCGACACTTAGGGTTTTTCGGGATAATACCTCTAGTGCCGCTGCATCCCGTTTGGGTTCGGGGACTGAGATTGTCGTGCCCCATTTGGATTTGGGGACTGCGAACGAGAAAAAGAAACACGCCTTTCATTGTTTGGATTGCGATTATCAGTTGGAGCGGCCCTATTATTATTATAGCCTGAATTGGATCGATTATTGTAAAACTGTGAAGATCGATTACTATTGTTATAAGGTGAATTAAGTCGATTACTAAATCCACGATACCGTGTATTTAGCTGGCTGGGAAGATTACATGATCTAGCAAAATGTCCTGCACGGTTACAATTCCAACAAATTGGCCTAGCATCTGTAGTGCGGGTTCTTAAGGGATTCCCTGCTCCTCGAGGTCTCTGATTTTGTGGAGGGCTAGGTTTAGAAAATCGTGATTCGTATGGCGCAGAATACCTACTTTGAACTACGGGAATAGGTTCCGGAGCTACAGTAGTAGATAATGACAACATTGATTTAGTTAAACTTTCCTCAGCATTTTTTATTGCTGTAGATTGAATGTCATTTAATTTGCTTACAATTTCTTTGAGTACTTTGTGAGTTAATTCGCTGTCTTTTGGTAACATCATTTTTAAAAGAGTTTGTAACTCGGGCCTAACACCTTTCTCAAGAAAATCTTTAATTTCTACGGCTGTAAGTCGCGGAGTAATGTAAGTGGCTATATTCATTAGGTCATAATAATATTTTTCAACAAGTTCGCCTGGTTGTTGCAAGCGTTCTTTTAACTGATCTTTAGCTACTTTTACTGCACTTCGCCCATCAAAATGAATACTAAAATCGTTTTTAATTTCTGCCCATTTTTTCGTCTGATTTTGTGGATTAACTTTATATTCTTTATACCATTCGTGAGCTAAACCATTTAAAAAACTACCAAAATTTTGTATTCTTTCTACCTCACCCCAACGATTATTATCTGAACATTGCTCAAAATTTTGTAAAAATCTCATGACCATAGATTTCCCTGGTACGTAAATTTCCCGGATTTTGAAATTTTGGAAAAATAGGACTTACAGTTGACGCTGTCGCGTCCGCGAGAGTGATATTAGCCATTCTGTGAATAGATGTTTCTAAAGATAATTCGGAAGATGAAATAGATAAATTTTTATAATGGGTTTGTTCGAGTTGTTCCTTAATTTCTGGTTCTATAAGAGTTTTCTCTAAATTTTCGTTGGAACTACTTTGTTCGCGTTCAATTACTGTATCTTGCAACAATGGATCGTTAGATGTACTACTTATTGAATCTGCTGCTGACGTGCAACGAGAGCTACCCTGACTAGATTCGCTATCAAGATACGCGAGTTTAATGGAATTATCAAGTAAAAAAGAAATATCCTCGGCTAAATCTGTTTGTACGGTTAAAGTTTTTGTTAATTGATCGTCACCTTCTATTTCCTCTAATTCAGGGGTATCAACAAGGGTTAGTTCGGAACCTGAGGGTTTTTAAATACTACTTGCATTACTATCAGGGTGAAATACTTTTTGCCTAGTGTTATATTTATGTTTCGGCGTACTGCCTTGTGAAGTCATTACTAAAAGATGATGGAAACATTTTAAAATAATTTAATATATACGGAAGTATATATTTTTTCTCCCCCTCGTGAAAATTTTGAAAATAGGGGTTAGTACGGCACCTCCACCATTTGTCACACCTAGGGGGGTTTATTGTAGCGAGAGGCGGTGTGACGGGGTTGAAAAACTACACTAAGGGCTTCTAATTCTGAAATACTATAATTTCTTTCAGCTTTAGTTAAGGATCTCGAAACAAAAGCTATAGGGTGCATTTCATTATCTAACTCTTGAAGTAACACTCCACCTATACCATATCCACTAGCATCAACTCTGAGTTCCTTCGGAGCCTCAGGATCGAAATGGATTAATACAGGTGCAGTAATTAGTTTATTTTTCAATTCTTCGAAAGCAGAATTTTGTTCTGGCCCCCACATAAAATCAACATCCTTTTTTGTGATTTCATATAAGGGTCTAGCAATTTTAGAAAAGTTGAAAATAAATTTTCGATAATAGTTAGCTAATCCTAAAAAAAACTTTGACCTTTTTTGACATTAAAAGGAACAGGAAATTCAGAAATGGCTTTTAATTTATCTGGGTCGGGTGCCATCCCTGTACTAGAAACTATGTGACCTAAGAGTTTGACTTCGGTCTGCGCATAAGTGCATTTGGATGGTTTAAGAGTTAGACCTGCATTTCTAAGACGTTCAAAAGCATGCCGTAACCTAACTAAATGTTCTTCAAAAGTTGAAGAAAAAATAAGAATGTCATCTATGTAAACAATAAGTTCTTTCCATTTTAAACCTTCAAATACTCGATCTGCTATATTTTAAAACGTAGCGGGAGCATTGCAAAGTCCAAAGGACATTTTCTCAAATTGAAAAAGTCCATCTGGAGTAATAAAAGCTGATTTTTCTTTACTACTTTCATCTAAACCACATTGCCAGTATCCGGCATACAAATCTAAACACGTGAAATAACTAGCATTGTTTAAGTATAAAAAGATATCTTCTATGAGAGGAAGTGGGTAATTATTCTTTTTCGTGACATTATTAAGTCGCCTATAATCTACACAAAACCTATAACCACCATCCTTCTTTTTGACTAAGAGTATTGTCACACCTAGGGGGGTTTATTGTAGCGAGAGGCGGTGTGACGGCGTTGAAAAAGGGATCGTAAAATGAAGCAATAAACGCATGATTAAAATAAGCATATTTATTAGCAAACAATTAATTAAATACAAAGATATAAACTTACATGGTAGGAACTCTTTGAGCCATTGTTGAGACTTGAATTGTTGAGACTTGAAGGGGTGAAGTTCTTTGATTTGATCAGAACTGAACTGCCCTCTTTAACCAAGTTCGGACTTATTTATACCGAAAGAATTAGGAGTGGCAATTGACGCACATTCACACGCATCCGTGTTTTGCATGATTAATTGTTAGGTAACAAAAGACATTAATGTTCATCACACATCCTGTTTGTCTTGGCTTGGCCATGACTCCAGGATACACGTGTGCTGATCTAATACTCGAAAACACGTCAATCTTGGTTAAAGAAGATCCGGGTTATTACTCATGGAATTTTACATTATTAAAAGTAAAATATTAAAATATAATCAAATAAGGAATTTAAACTCAACTTGTCACATACGTGACATTTCCCCGGGGCTTCTAAAAGAAAAGCTTCTCCTGAAGCGATCCTTAATAAAAATCCCAAGGGTACGCCACTGGTCAAAATCTCACAATAACTCAGAAGAATAAAAACATTTTTATCTACGTTACTAAAGATAACTTAAATATCTAATTCATGCACCTATCATATAATTATACTGTCCTGATAATTAAACCACAAATTGGTAAACAGTTAGTTTTACTTAAAATTCATAAAATTCTATGTTAATCCTCAAACATTCCTAGTTTCTTAATATTATAAAGTCATCTGAATGACTAATTTGTATAATGTTACATAAAATATAAAAATAGAGATAAAAAATTAGAGATAAAAAATTAGAATAAAACAAAATAAACACAAAACACCTCTTTGAACTCATATGCTCCTGATACAACAAATTCTAAAATTCCTTTGTGTGAAGCATTGAAATCTCTGGTATAAAAATTAATGTCCCTATATTAATATCCTAGTTAAATTAAAATCTAAATATTATTATAATAAAACCATCTGCTTTCATTCATGTTATCCTGATACAAAAGTGGCCCGAAAAACATAAAAATGTACGACTCCATTTTGTGAACCGCCTACATCGTAGTTGAATTGGAATAACCTAGCGTACACTCGGCTTACTCTTATCGCATTTCCGGGTGATAATTTGCTATCGGTACTAATTGCAAATTTCTTATTAAAATAAATGCGTTTTTACATTGTGTTAGTTGTTTGTGAATTGTGTTCAACAACAGTTTTATTTCCAAGATGTCTCCTAGTAAGTATAATTTTTGATTAATTTTGAATAGAACTTATGCACTGGTAACCTCACAGGTAATCACTTATAACCTGATCTTGTTTACGAACTTGAATTTGATTTAATTGTGACATTGATACATAACTCGAATCTGATGGTGTGTTGTAAATTTGCACATCCTCAGCTGGGCGTGGTCGATTTATTGTATTGAAGCAGGTTCCTCCAATTGGCTTTATTTGTTGTAAAGGTATATATCCAGAGGGTGGAGTACATTCCCGTGGTTGCAAATAATCATTTTCCGGTGTAGGTTGACGAGGTATTTCAGGAAGTTGTCTTTGAACAGGTAACATTGGAGAGGATAATACAAGAGAGGAAGGACGTCGCATAGGTCTAAAAGGAATTGTAGGTGAAATAGCTGGATTTCTGTTAGGTGGGGTTGAGGTAAGGGGAAGGTAATTTAGAAATTTCTTTTGAATACGATGATATAGGAAATGTCCAATAATTAGTAGGATAAAAAATACCATGAATAGAAAGCCAATAAGGTAGAAGGCTGTATATGCTGTAGTGGTATGTACATGGGTTTGCAACCATTGGTGTTCCAGACAAGCATCTAGTCCTGCAAACTTCGGGGTAGTTTCTCCATGTGGAGGGATTCGGAGTTCTTGCAAACTTGTCCATGCAGCATGCAGCTGGGATTGTTGTTTGAATTTGTAATTTTACTCGATGGTCCTGGCAAGGGTAACGAGGTATAACGTTCGTTCCCAATTTATCTTGTAGTTGACAATCACAGGGTAATGTTACTGCAACTGCTCCAATAGAGGCATTTATAGAAAAAGATCCATTTGGACATTGTACTTCGAGCCATGGTTTCGGATGGGTGACTAGGAACTGGTTGTGTCCAACAGGTAGCAAAAATTGAGTTTCCTTTCCTGTTTCTCTACAAGAAAGAGGGCAAACACTTGCTATTTGCTGGGCTGACCCTCCAGTTAGAACTTTCTTGACACAAGCGACACCCAAAGCGTCATTATCATAGATATCGGTTACCAGACATAATTCTTCTTTGAAAGGATCACATTTTGGTAGTAGGATTATCCACTTTGCATTTATTTCAGCCAAAGCCAGATTGAATGTAGGAACATCCACAGAACAGTTATAATTTTCCCAAGCGTAATTTGGAGTTAACACTTTTCTCATACTCAGTCCTTGTAATTGAGTATGAATTAAAGGTACATGGATTCCTAGTAATCTGGTATCTTGAGACAGAGTACATTCAATCAATGGCAGCGTATAATAAGACGACAGATGTTTTAGTGCTGTAACATAATTACCGGCAGAGGTCTGATTTTTTAAAGCATTACTTAATTCTAACATAGAAATTATATCTATTTGTAATTTTTTGTTTTGACACATATTAGCAAATGATCTTTCCCATTCATATCTTAGCATTGCGTCTAGTAAAATGTAATGACTTAATTTTGTGTCAACACAGGTTAAATTTTCTATTACTCTTTCTAACGGATTGTTGTAACTTAAATCGTACAAAGGTACTTGTCTTTGTTCAACTATCCGTTCCACTAAGACAGAAATTTCTTGGTTTGTAGTAAACATTCGTGTTACATGATTGCGTGTTGCAAATTGAAAATCAAAAAGTTCTCCGTCATCTGCTAATATCTGATCATTTTCTCCTATCTTTTTTACATTTAACTTATCAACTATAAATGAAAAATAATCAAATCTATTTTTTACTATCTTACAAATACTTGAATGAAAAAAGCAAAAATTATTACATTTTAATTTTTCCATTAAACTTTTTTGTTTATCAAAACGAAATAAAATAGGCTTAGTTATTTGATAAAAACTAATATTTGGTAGCCTCTGTATGTGAACTCCAGAGGTTATTTCAACGTTTACACAATTACTCACAATCATTAGTGAAGCTATGAACATTATTACCATCATTTTCTTTATAATGTTTATTCCGACTTTCACTTTACTGAAACTTGTCAACCACTGACATAAATTTTGTAGTTCATCTTCCTTTTATGACAAGACACCACAGATAAGATGTTATGTCAAAACAGAAGCAACTATTTTTATAAACTTAATACCAATCTTTGCCCTTGACTAAACTTTTTTATTCAAAAACCATAAAAACCTCATCCGCTCTGACCGGATGGCAACACTGATTCTGTTAGCTTTTTCCTTGCTACCCAGCAATAAATAAAAATTTAGTTTACAAATTGTTACTAGTAAATAATAGAAATAATAAAAATCTGAAAAATTTGGATGGGGGTAGCGCTTTTCCCCCGCTAATATGAAGACCGAAACATCGTGAAGGTCTACTTTCAGAATTTGTAAACTCAGTGTTTTGTACTCGAGTAAAACCGTAGTCCTTATTTTATTGGACTTAAAAATCTCGTTATCTCAAAAATCTCTTTATCTTTTTTAAAATTGTACTCACATCAGGCCTCTTTTTCTTAAAATTTCTCCAGCGGCAATGGAAACCGGCCATTCTATCTTTTCATCTTGGTATTGATAATGAATTGATAGTCCCATCGCCGACCACCAAGACTTAATTGGTTGGTGCCCCAGGTGAGGTAGCTTTGCTGGGGGCTGGTCCGGACTGTAGTGTCAACGTGACACTTCTTCCTACGGGCAACCTAGTGGTTTCTGTCGGATTCTCGTGCTTCTTCAGAGTTCTAGTACCTGCTTTAGGCTTAGTACCTGTAAATCTTACCTTTTTCTCTTTTTCATTATCATCGTTTGTTTACATGGCATTTTGAACCCAGTCCTGGTCTTGAAATATTTCCTGTAATTCTACTCCGGAATCGTGTTTTCCGTTCCGATATTTATAAAAGTAATACGCATAATAAACGATAATAGCAATTAAAGCGATTATGTATGCAATTAAGCCTAACCACATAAGATAAAAAAGTGCAGAATGTGAACCTACATCAGGATGTGGTTGCACTGCTGCAACCGGTTGTGCGAAAGTAGCATAAACCGCATTTCTTTTAAATACTAAATATAATATAACAATTGATAAAATTATGTTCCAAATTAAATAAATACTGTCGCCTTGATAAGAATATAAATCTCCATAGGTTTTTATAACAGCATCATCTAACTCATTTTGTAATACTTCAAAAGTCGAGGTAGTAGTTAGATTAAGATGAGGAATAGTAGTGGTCCAATTAGTATTTAAACACTCCGTCATATTATTGAAAATAGGTTCGGTTGTTTTTGCTTGAAGCACATAACTTTTTAAACTAGACCAAATCGCTGGTAACACATGAAGAGTGTTACGTTCGCGAATACCTTGACTAGAACAAGGGAATCGAGGGGAAATTACTTCTTCATTATTTATTAAGAGCGAACACCTACAAGGTAGTTCAACTTGTAGAGCCCCTGGCTGATCATACACACTTGCTTCTAAAAGTAAGTCTGACTCAGGGCACCTTAATACAGTTTGATTTTTTGGATGGGTAATGACAAATACATCGTCACGAATTTCAGTGATAATCATAGATTTAGAAGAATGACATCTAAAAGGACAGTGACGACCCAAGTCTTCCACTGTGGATCCTGTGTACATGTGATATGCACATTGTGGCCCATACGTGGAATCTGCGGTGAACCTAGGTAGATAACACAATTTATCTTGATACGGTTTACAGTGATGTAATCCGGATCCAGAAATTGGTCTCATCAAGGGTGTTTTAGGGTCTGTATTTTTGGAAGTAGCTACGGCCAAATATAATGTGTCATGCATTAATAGACAGGTGTCATTATGCCATGCAAAGGGAGTAGTAGTTAGTTCGAATAATTCCCAATGATAACCCTTAAGGGTGATAGGTATACGAATGTGAACGTAAATGTGATCTCCTGCGATCGTACAATCAGCAATAGGTAATTTATAATAACGAGAAATTTCGTAAATAGGAATTGCCAAATCGTGGTTGGATTTTCTCATCTCTGTAGCTAAGTTAAATAAATCATGACGAAGTACTTTAGGATGTACAACGGCTGTCGGAATTTTGTGATCTTTACATTGATTCAAAATTTCCATATTATTAACTGCACGTTCAAAATTAATTAAACGTATTAGATTAGAATATGAATAAAACATAGCACGTTGCAATTGCATTTCAGTTATAGTGGCGGTTTTATCAATTGAATTCCGGAGATTGTGGTCAAACCTATCTAACTCATCTATTTTAGTGCGCGTTTCTGCATAAGCGCGTTCAACAGTACGTTGATATTGTAAAAATGCATGAGAATTATTTGCAAACTCACGCAGATGTCTGTTAAGACCAGAATTAATTTTGAGAAGTAATTGTTGCAAATCATGTTCATTGGTTCTTAAAGAATCAATTTTACGATTAGTAGCTACCCCACAGCACCATGAAAAGAAATCCCCTACAAACTCTAAAGCCCTTTTATATTTTCTAGGAGGAGGGGTGTTTGGTTCAGTACTACTTTCTTCATCTAAAGGAGAGGGGAAATATGTTCCCCAATGTTCGGGATTAATGGCTTCTCTAAAAGATCCTAATTCTCTATCAAAAATATCAGTTAGGTCATCTAATTTGCTTCCCATGTGACATACATGGCTATTGTTGATCCCACATAGGCGATCATGGGGAATCCCAAGGGTGTTTTGATTATGCGATAACCAAGCTGCTCGATACGACAATGGTATTGTAGCTGAATAAGTAATAGTATCCGGTAAAGGCTTCCAAAATGCTCCTGTAGTCACTTTCACTAGCGTTCCCATGGCGTTCCATAAAAATAGGCAGAGGAGCGTTATTATTCTGTAAATAATTTTGGACAATAGAAAACGACTAAAAAATGAATTTAACAATTTATTAGTAAATAAAACAATTAGACAAGATTAATTTAAAACAAGAAAAACAAGGAATAAAGATTAATTCGAACAGTGTATTAGGTTATAAGCCTAGGATTTAGATAAGATCTAGAGGAACACCAACACTAATTTAATTGTTCATATTTTCAGATAATCGCCAACCAGAAGAGGAGAGGCGGGAGGAGATCGTTGGACCAGGGACGCCATGGTGGCGCACCGGTTGTGGTGTGGGCTGGCCGTTTACCCTGGCGTTCATTGTGGTGGTCCTGACGGTCTGCTCCCTAGTGATTCTGTTGGGCGCATGTTGCCGGTGGGTTTGCAACAAGTGATTTGGTTTTCTTTTTGTAAGTGAAAATTTTTCATTCTAGGCCTCTATCGGGCAGTATACCTCTCATATTTTCAGGTGCATTAGCCTCTGGGGTACCTTCGTCTTCTTCGTCGGAGGTGTCCCAACTTTCGGCGTGGAGCAATGAGGGTTCTGGGGAAGCTGGTGTTGTCGGTAGTGGTTCGGGCCTGGTGGCGGCCTGAGAGGTGCCTGGCCCATCTGTACTCCGTTGTTCCCCATGTTGCATTAGGAACATTGCCTGTGTGGCGGCACATTTTCTGGCGTTGCCATAATGCGCGTCACACAGCATGGGGTTCACCGGAGGCAGCCTGTCACACGTGGATTCCTCCACCGTTATTCCTGGTAATAGCTCCTCCAGGAAACGCTGCTTCGATAATCCTTTCACGATTACCTTACTTCTTGCCAGGGTCTCCCTTAGCAACACCTTCATGTTCGTATAAGGAGTCTCGCCTTCCCCCCAGGAGAGTCCGTGGAAGTTCTCACTTAGCCACGCGTTAGAAAACATCGCCTTCTTCGGCAAGCGTTCCCAAGCTACAGGTGGCTTGAACAGGTAGTGTGTCAGCCGGCTAGTTCTGGGGTTGATGGCAGCGAACTCCTTCAACACATATTCATCCTCGATCCCGTGAAAAAATTGAAGGTCTGCGTACATGACATTGGGGATGGTTCGCCGGAGGGTTACTCGGCGGCCTGAACGGCGGGTGGAATTACTGTTAATTACGGGTAACATTAGAAAATATAAAATATATAAGTGGAACATATTTAAGCATCAATGTTGTTTGCAGGTACCTCGCAGGTATCAGGAATGAGCTCAGGATCAGCATCTGGGGTCCAAGCTTCATGATAGGGTAAGATTCGACTAACATGCACAGTGTCAACCCTAGAGTTAGGTTTAAGACCCATCTGTACTAAATAATCTACCTCGCCCTTTTTCGCTAATATCTTATAAGGGCCGAAATATTTTAGCAAGAGCTTCTGAGACCTTTTAATTTTTCGTACCGGAGTGAACACCTTAATAATTTGTCCTACTTCAAATTGCATATCCCGCCTCTTCGAATCGTACCGTTCCTTGTCCTTTTGTTGTCTCGACTGAATATTTTCAATAGCGTGATTGCGTACTACTAACGCGCGTTCCCGTATCTGTTGAACTTCTTGTGATTGAACCTCCTGCTTTAAATTAGCTTCTGTGGGTAACACAGGGTGTCTAGCATAAACCAAAAAGAAAGGGGATACTTTAATAGTTTCCTGTCTCGCCGTATTATAGGCAAAAATCGCGTGATGAAGATACAAGTCCCAATCAGTTTGTTCGGTATTGGTAAAAAGAGCTAGCATGTTTACTAACGTACCACTTAAACGTTCTGTCAATCCATTGCATTGAGGGTGGTAAGCAGTAGTATATTGATTATTTACACCCATAATTTTTAAAAGTTCCCTTACTAACTCAGATTTAAAAGTTTGACCTCGATCACTTAATAAATAACGAGGACACCCATGCCTTGTTATGATATTTTCAAGAATAAATTTAGCAACAGGTCCTGCTTGACCATTTGGAAGAGCCTTAGCTTCTGCCCAACGAGTGGCATAATCTACTGCAACAATGATCATGGTATTCCCATTTTTACTTCTGCGAAAAGGTCCTAAAAGATCAATTCCTACTTTATCAAAAGGTACTGACACTGGAATAGGTTGTAGAAGACCTGTGGGTTTATAATGAGTTTGTCCTTTATGAGCTTGACAATCAGGACAGCCCTTAACAAATTTTTCAACATCCCCTTGTAAACCATCCCAATAATAACGATTTTTAATTTTATAGAAAGTTTTGGTGAAACCTAAATGTCCTGACATCGGATCACTATGATGACTATGCAAAATTTCTTCCCTTAACTGAGAAGGGATTACTAATAAATTTTCCTCACCATCAACACTAATATTTTTCTTGTATAAAACTTCATCTTTTAAAACAAAATTTTTAACTCTCCGTCTTAAACTTATACTAGCTTGTTCGGGATTTCGAATTGCTTCTATTAATTCAACTACTCGAGGGTCATTAGCTTGGGCTTGTGCCAAGTCATGACTTTTGATCAAATAAGTGGGTACATCAATCACGTCTTCCTCGTCCGTAGATGTGGGAGCACATACCGGATTTCTAGAAAGAGCATCGGCATCCCTGTGAGCCCGTCCCATTTTGTGGCAAATAGAGTAGTCAAACTCAGCTAATTTAATAGCCCACCTTGCAAGCCTACCCGTAGGGTTTTTTTAAGGTTTTAAGAAAACAAATTGCATGATGGTCTGTTACAATTTTGACTGGACGGCCATGAATTAAATGTCTTAAATATCCCAAACAATACACTACACTAAGAGCTTCTAGTTCTGAAATACTATAATTTCTTTCAGCTTTTGTCAAAGATCTCGAAACGAAAGCTATAGGGTGCATTTCGTTATCTAATTCTTGAAGTAACACTCCACCTATACCATATCCACTAGCATCAACTCTGAGTTCCTTCGGAGCCTCAGGATCGAAATGGATTAATACAGGTGCAGTAATTAGTTTATTTTTTAATTCTTCGAAAGCGGAATTTTGTTCTGGCCCCCACATAAAATCAACATCCTTTTTCGTGATTTCGTATAAGGGTCTAGCAATTTTAGAAAAATTGAAAATAAATTTTCGATAATAGTTAGCTAGTCCTAAAAAACTTTGAACTTTTTTAACATTAAATGGAATAGGAAATTCAGAAATGGCTTTTAATTTATCTGGGTCGGGTGCTATCCCTGTACTAGAAACTATGTGACCTAAGAGCTTGACTTCGTTCTGCGCATAAGTGCATTTGGATGGTTTAAGAGTCAGACCTGCATTTCTAAGACGTTCAAAAGCATGTCGTAACCTAACTAAATGTTCTTCAAAAGTTGAAGAAAAAATAAGAATGTCATCTATGTAAACAATAAGTTCTTTCCATTTTAAACCTTCAAATACTCGATCCGCTAAATTTTGAAACGTGGCGGGAGCATTGCAAAGTCCAAAGGGCATCTTTTCAAATTGAAAAAGTCCATCTGGAGTAATAAAAGCTGATTTTTCTTTACTACTTTCATCTAAACCACATTGCCAGTATCCGGCATACAAATCTAAACATGTGAAATAACGAGCATTGTTTAAGTATAAGAAGATAACTTCTATGAGAGGAAGTGGGTAATTATTCTTTTTCGTGACGTTATTAAGTCGCCTATAATCTACACAAAACCTATAACCACCATCCTTCTTTTTGACTAAGAGTATGGGAGAACTGCACGGAGATTGAGATGGGATAATCACATTATTTTCTAACATTTCTTGTATTTGACTGCCAATAATTTCGCGTTCCTTATGTGATACACGATAAGGTCGAGATTTAACAGGGCTGGCATCGCCAGTTTCAATAACGTGAGTGGCTAAATCTGTAAAACCCATTGCGGAAGTGGATTCTGCAAAGATGTCTGAAAATTCCCTCAAAAGATCTTCTAATTGGTCATGCTGAGTTGTAGATAATTTTGGACTAATGTTATGCTGAATAGGTACTCGATCTTCGTCTTCGTTTTGTATAAAGAATAAATTTCCGACTGTTAGTGTCTTTGGAGTGGTATCGAAAGTTTTAGGAAAATTATCTAAATAAAAACCGACAGTGGTTCCCATAAACAATTTGACTTTATCAAGAAGTAACAATTCAAGTTGAATTACTAATCCATTATTATGTAAATATGGTTGTTTAGTTACAATAATTGACTTTTTCAGAAGAGTGTCCCCTTTGGGTACGAACATCAGGTTTTGGAGGTCAAAAATAGACAAACAACTAGAACGTGACTGGACAGAAACCGGAACCGTGATGATGTCATTTTTTGTGAGGACAACATCTTTAGTAAGCACGACCTTGTGGGAATTTCCCTGGTCATAATTATCTGCTGATACGTCACTGGGATTATCCACGTGTGTCCGGTTCATCAACGTCAGTGTGGTTTCGGGACCGTTCTCGAATGGAATTTGAACAGGATGTTTTGACAACGTATGATGTAATGTAATTTTTAAATTAAAGAAATCAATAAATGCTAAGTGGTCTCTGAGAAATTGTACTCCTAGTATTAAAGGTGTAGCAATTGTTTTAATGATTATTGCCGTAACATCTACACATAATTCTCCTAAAGTAACTTCTAAATGTGCCTCTCCTATTAATGAAATTTGGTGGCATCTGCTGTAGATAAAATTAAATTTCCACTAACTGGATAAATTTGGTCTACAAAATCTACACAAACAATATTAAAACTACTACCTGTATCAATAATTATACTAACTGGGGTTTTATTAATTTTACCTTGTACTGTAAGAATTCTACCTATAGGAAAAGAGTTTGTTGTAGCGACACTTAGGGTTTTTCGGGATAATACCTCTAGTGCCGCTGCATCCCGTTTGGGTTCGGGGACTGAGATTGTCGTGCCCCATTTGGATTTGGGGACTGCGAACGAGAAAAAGAAACACGCCTTTCATTGTTTGGATTGCGATTATCAGTTGGAGCGGCCCTATTATTATTATAGCCTGAATTGGATCGATTATTGTAAAACTGTGAAGATCGATTACTATTGTTATAAGGTGAATTAAGTCGATTACTAAATCCACGATACCGTGTATTTAGCTGGCTGGGAAGATTACATGATCTAGCAAAATGTCCTGCACGGTTACAATTCCAACAAATTGGCCTAGCATCTGTAGTGCGGGTTCTTAAGGGATTCCCTGCTCCTCGAGGTCTCTGATTTTGTGGAGGGCTAGGTTTAGAAAATCGTGATTCGTATGGCGCAGAATACCTACTTTGAACTACGGGAATAGGTTCCGGAGCTACAGTAGTAGATAATGACAACATTGATTTAGTTAAACTTTCCTCAGCATTTTTTATTGCTGTAGATTGAATGTCATTTAATTTGCTTACAATTTCTTTGAGTACTTTGTGAGTTAATTCGCTGTCTTTTGGTAACATCATTTTTAAAAGAGTTTGTAACTCGGGCCTAACACCTTTCTCAAGAAAATCTTTAATTTCTACGGCTGTAAGTCGCGGAGTAATGTAAGTGGCTATATTCATTAGGTCATAATAATATTTTTCAACAAGTTCGCCTGGTTGTTGCAAGCGTTCTTTTAACTGATCTTTAGCTACTTTTACTGCACTTCGCCCATCAAAATGAATACTAAAATCGTTTTTAATTTCTGCCCATTTTTTCGTCTGATTTTGTGGATTAACTTTATATTCTTTATACCATTCGTGAGCTAAACCATTTAAAAAACTACCAAAATTTTGTATTCTTTCTACCTCACCCCAACGATTATTATCTGAACATTGCTCAAAATTTTGTAAAAATCTCATGACCATAGATTTCCCTGGTACGTAAATTTCCCGGATTTTGAAATTTTGGAAAAATAGGACTTACAGTTGACGCTGTCGCGTCCGCGAGAGTGATATTAGCCATTCTGTGAATAGATGTTTCTAAAGATAATTCGGAAGATGAAATAGATAAATTTTTATAATGGGTTTGTTCGAGTTGTTCCTTAATTTCTGGTTCTATAAGAGTTTTCTCTAAATTTTCGTTGGAACTACTTTGTTCGCGTTCAATTACTGTATCTTGCAACAATGGATCGTTAGATGTACTACTTATTGAATCTGCTGCTGACGTGCAACGAGAGCTACCCTGACTAGATTCGCTATCAAGATACGCGAGTTTAATGGAATTATCAAGTAAAAAAGAAATATCCTCGGCTAAATCTGTTTGTACGGTTAAAGTTTTTGTTAATTGATCGTCACCTTCTATTTCCTCTAATTCAGGGGTATCAACAAGGGTTAGTTCGGAACCTGAGGGTTTTTAAATACTACTTGCATTACTATCAGGGTGAAATACTTTTTGCCTAGTGTTATATTTATGTTTCGGCGTACTGCCTTGTGAAGTCATTACTAAAAGATGATGGAAACATTTTAAAATAATTTAATATATACGGAAGTATATATTTTTTCTCCCCCTCGTGAAAATTTTGAAAATAGGGGTTAGTACGGCACCTCCACCATTTGTCACACCTAGGGGGGTTTATTGTAGCGAGAGGCGGTGTGACGGGGTTGAAAAACTACACTAAGGGCTTCTAATTCTGAAATACTATAATTTCTTTCAGCTTTAGTTAAGGATCTCGAAACAAAAGCTATAGGGTGCATTTCATTATCTAACTCTTGAAGTAACACTCCACCTATACCATATCCACTAGCATCAACTCTGAGTTCCTTCGGAGCCTCAGGATCGAAATGGATTAATACAGGTGCAGTAATTAGTTTATTTTTCAATTCTTCGAAAGCAGAATTTTGTTCTGGCCCCCACATAAAATCAACATCCTTTTTTGTGATTTCATATAAGGGTCTAGCAATTTTAGAAAAGTTGAAAATAAATTTTCGATAATAGTTAGCTAATCCTAAAAAAAACTTTGACCTTTTTTGACATTAAAAGGAACAGGAAATTCAGAAATGGCTTTTAATTTATCTGGGTCGGGTGCCATCCCTGTACTAGAAACTATGTGACCTAAGAGTTTGACTTCGGTCTGCGCATAAGTGCATTTGGATGGTTTAAGAGTTAGACCTGCATTTCTAAGACGTTCAAAAGCATGCCGTAACCTAACTAAATGTTCTTCAAAAGTTGAAGAAAAAATAAGAATGTCATCTATGTAAACAATAAGTTCTTTCCATTTTAAACCTTCAAATACTCGATCTGCTATATTTTAAAACGTAGCGGGAGCATTGCAAAGTCCAAAGGACATTTTCTCAAATTGAAAAAGTCCATCTGGAGTAATAAAAGCTGATTTTTCTTTACTACTTTCATCTAAACCACATTGCCAGTATCCGGCATACAAATCTAAACACGTGAAATAACTAGCATTGTTTAAGTATAAAAAGATATCTTCTATGAGAGGAAGTGGGTAATTATTCTTTTTCGTGACATTATTAAGTCGCCTATAATCTACACAAAACCTATAACCACCATCCTTCTTTTTGACTAAGAGTATTGTCACACCTAGGGGGGTTTATTGTAGCGAGAGGCGGTGTGACGGCGTTGAAAAAGGGATCGTAAAATGAAGCAATAAACGCATGATTAAAATAAGCATATTTATTAGCAAACAATTAATTAAATACAAAGATATAAACTTACATGGTAGGAACTCTTTGAGCCATTGTTGAGACTTGAATTGTTGAGACTTGAAGGGGTGAAGTTCTTTGATTTGATCAGAACTGAACTGCCCTCTTTAACCAAGTTCGGACTTATTTATACCGAAAGAATTAGGAGTGGCAATTGACGCACATTCACACGCATCCGTGTTTTGCATGATTAATTGTTAGGTAACAAAAGACATTAATGTTCATCACACATCCTGTTTGTCTTGGCTTGGCCATGACTCCAGGATACACGTGTGCTGATCTAATACTCGAAAACACGTCAATCTTGGTTAAAGAAGATCCGGGTTATTACTCATGGAATTTTACATTATTAAAAGTAAAATATTAAAATATAATCAAATAAGGAATTTAAACTCAACTTGTCACATACGTGACATTTCCCCGGGGCTTCTAAAAGAAAAGCTTCTCCTGAAGCGATCCTTAATAAAAATCCCAAGGGTACGCCACTGGTCAAAATCTCACAATAACTCAGAAGAATAAAAACATTTTTATCTACGTTACTAAAGATAACTTAAATATCTAATTCATGCACCTATCATATAATTATACTGTCCTGATAATTAAACCACAAATTGGTAAACAGTTAGTTTTACTTAAAATTCATAAAATTCTATGTTAATCCTCAAACATTCCTAGTTTCTTAATATTATAAAGTCATCTGAATGACTAATTTGTATAATGTTACATAAAATATAAAAATAGAGATAAAAAATTAGAGATAAAAAATTAGAATAAAACAAAATAAACACAAAACACCTCTTTGAACTCATATGCTCCTGATACAACAAATTCTAAAATTCCTTTGTGTGAAGCATTGAAATCTCTGGTATAAAAATTAATGTCCCTATATTAATATCCTAGTTAAATTAAAATCTAAATATTATTATAATAAAACCATCTGCTTTCATTCATGTTATCCTGATACAAAAGTGGCCCGAAAAACATAAAAATGTACGACTCCATTTTGTGAACCGCCTACATCGTAGTTGAATTGGAATAACCTAGCGTACACTCGGCTTACTCTTATCGCATTTCCGGGTGATAATTTGCTATCGGTACTAATTGCAAATTTCTTATTAAAATAAATGCGTTTTTACATTGTGTTAGTTGTTTGTGAATTGTGTTCAACAACAGTTTTATTTCCAAGATGTCTCCTAGTAAGTATAATTTTTGATTAATTTTGAATAGAACTTATGCACTGGTAACCTCACAGGTAATCACTTATAACCTGATCTTGTTTACGAACTTGAATTTGATTTAATTGTGACATTGATACATAACTCGAATCTGATGGTGTGTTGTAAATTTGCACATCCTCAGCTGGGCGTGGTCGATTTATTGTATTGAAGCAGGTTCCTCCAATTGGCTTTATTTGTTGTAAAGGTATATATCCAGAGGGTGGAGTACATTCCCGTGGTTGCAAATAATCATTTTCCGGTGTAGGTTGACGAGGTATTTCAGGAAGTTGTCTTTGAACAGGTAACATTGGAGAGGATAATACAAGAGAGGAAGGACGTCGCATAGGTCTAAAAGGAATTGTAGGTGAAATAGCTGGATTTCTGTTAGGTGGGGTTGAGGTAAGGGGAAGGTAATTTAGAAATTTCTTTTGAATACGATGATATAGGAAATGTCCAATAATTAGTAGGATAAAAAATACCATGAATAGAAAGCCAATAAGGTAGAAGGCTGTATATGCTGTAGTGGTATGTACATGGGTTTGCAACCATTGGTGTTCCAGACAAGCATCTAGTCCTGCAAACTTCGGGGTAGTTTCTCCATGTGGAGGGATTCGGAGTTCTTGCAAACTTGTCCATGCAGCATGCAGCTGGGATTGTTGTTTGAATTTGTAATTTTACTCGATGGTCCTGGCAAGGGTAACGAGGTATAACGTTCGTTCCCAATTTATCTTGTAGTTGACAATCACAGGGTAATGTTACTGCAACTGCTCCAATAGAGGCATTTATAGAAAAAGATCCATTTGGACATTGTACTTCGAGCCATGGTTTCGGATGGGTGACTAGGAACTGGTTGTGTCCAACAGGTAGCAAAAATTGAGTTTCCTTTCCTGTTTCTCTACAAGAAAGAGGGCAAACACTTGCTATTTGCTGGGCTGACCCTCCAGTTAGAACTTTCTTGACACAAGCGACACCCAAAGCGTCATTATCATAGATATCGGTTACCAGACATAATTCTTCTTTGAAAGGATCACATTTTGGTAGTAGGATTATCCACTTTGCATTTATTTCAGCCAAAGCCAGATTGAATGTAGGAACATCCACAGAACAGTTATAATTTTCCCAAGCGTAATTTGGAGTTAACACTTTTCTCATACTCAGTCCTTGTAATTGAGTATGAATTAAAGGTACATGGATTCCTAGTAATCTGGTATCTTGAGACAGAGTACATTCAATCAATGGCAGCGTATAATAAGACGACAGATGTTTTAGTGCTGTAACATAATTACCGGCAGAGGTCTGATTTTTTAAAGCATTACTTAATTCTAACATAGAAATTATATCTATTTGTAATTTTTTGTTTTGACACATATTAGCAAATGATCTTTCCCATTCATATCTTAGCATTGCGTCTAGTAAAATGTAATGACTTAATTTTGTGTCAACACAGGTTAAATTTTCTATTACTCTTTCTAACGGATTGTTGTAACTTAAATCGTACAAAGGTACTTGTCTTTGTTCAACTATCCGTTCCACTAAGACAGAAATTTCTTGGTTTGTAGTAAACATTCGTGTTACATGATTGCGTGTTGCAAATTGAAAATCAAAAAGTTCTCCGTCATCTGCTAATATCTGATCATTTTCTCCTATCTTTTTTACATTTAACTTATCAACTATAAATGAAAAATAATCAAATCTATTTTTTACTATCTTACAAATACTTGAATGAAAAAAGCAAAAATTATTACATTTTAATTTTTCCATTAAACTTTTTTGTTTATCAAAACGAAATAAAATAGGCTTAGTTATTTGATAAAAACTAATATTTGGTAGCCTCTGTATGTGAACTCCAGAGGTTATTTCAACGTTTACACAATTACTCACAATCATTAGTGAAGCTATGAACATTATTACCATCATTTTCTTTATAATGTTTATTCCGACTTTCACTTTACTGAAACTTGTCAACCACTGACATAAATTTTGTAGTTCATCTTCCTTTTATGACAAGACACCACAGATAAGATGTTATGTCAAAACAGAAGCAACTATTTTTATAAACTTAATACCAATCTTTGCCCTTGACTAAACTTTTTTATTCAAAAACCATAAAAACCTCATCCGCTCTGACCGGATGGCAACACTGATTCTGTTAGCTTTTTCCTTGCTACCCAGCAATAAATAAAAATTTAGTTTACAAATTGTTACTAGTAAATAATAGAAATAATAAAAATCTGAAAAATTTGGATGGGGGTAGCGCTTTTCCCCCGCTAATATGAAGACCGAAACATCGTGAAGGTCTACTTTCAGAATTTGTAAACTCAGTGTTTTGTACTCGAGTAAAACCGTAGTCCTTATTTTATTGGACTTAAAAATCTCGTTATCTCAAAAATCTCTTTATCTTTTTTAAAATTGTACTCACATCAGGCCTCTTTTTCTTAAAATTTCTCCAGCGGCAATGGAAACCGGCCATTCTATCTTTTCATCTTGGTATTGATAATGAATTGATAGTCCCATCGCCGACCACCAAGACTTAATTGGTTGGTGCCCCAGGTGAGGTAGCTTTGCTGGGGGCTGGTCCGGACTGTAGTGTCAACGTGACACTTCTTCCTACGGGCAACCTAGTGGTTTCTGTCGGATTCTCGTGCTTCTTCAGAGTTCTAGTACCTGCTTTAGGCTTAGTACCTGTAAATCTTACCTTTTTCTCTTTTTCATTATCATCGTTTGTTTACATGGCATTTTGAACCCAG
This sequence comes from Ctenicera cuprea, assembly GCA_958336395.1. Lineage (NCBI taxonomy): Eukaryota > Metazoa > Arthropoda > Insecta > Coleoptera > Elateridae > Ctenicera > Ctenicera cuprea. The sequence continues at coordinate 46,972,654 of OY284491.1, read as the reverse complement.
TCCTGGTCTTGAAATATTTCCTGTAATTCTACTCCGGAATCGTGTTTTCCGTTCCGATATTTATAAAAGTAATACGCATAATAAACGATAATAGCAATTAAAGCGATTATGTATGCAATTAAGCCTAACCACATAAGATAAAAAAGTGCAGAATGTGAACCTACATCAGGATGTGGTTGCACTGCTGCAACCGGTTGTGCGAAAGTAGCATAAACCGCATTTCTTTTAAATACTAAATATAATATAACAATTGATAAAATTATGTTCCAAATTAAATAAATACTGTCGCCTTGATAAGAATATAAATCTCCATAGGTTTTTATAACAGCATCATCTAACTCATTTTGTAATACTTCAAAAGTCGAGGTAGTAGTTAGATTAAGATGAGGAATAGTAGTGGTCCAATTAGTATTTAAACACTCCGTCATATTATTGAAAATAGGTTCGGTTGTTTTTGCTTGAAGCACATAACTTTTTAAACTAGACCAAATCGCTGGTAACACATGAAGAGTGTTACGTTCGCGAATACCTTGACTAGAACAAGGGAATCGAGGGGAAATTACTTCTTCATTATTTATTAAGAGCGAACACCTACAAGGTAGTTCAACTTGTAGAGCCCCTGGCTGATCATACACACTTGCTTCTAAAAGTAAGTCTGACTCAGGGCACCTTAATACAGTTTGATTTTTTGGATGGGTAATGACAAATACATCGTCACGAATTTCAGTGATAATCATAGATTTAGAAGAATGACATCTAAAAGGACAGTGACGACCCAAGTCTTCCACTGTGGATCCTGTGTACATGTGATATGCACATTGTGGCCCATACGTGGAATCTGCGGTGAACCTAGGTAGATAACACAATTTATCTTGATACGGTTTACAGTGATGTAATCCGGATCCAGAAATTGGTCTCATCAAGGGTGTTTTAGGGTCTGTATTTTTGGAAGTAGCTACGGCCAAATATAATGTGTCATGCATTAATAGACAGGTGTCATTATGCCATGCAAAGGGAGTAGTAGTTAGTTCGAATAATTCCCAATGATAACCCTTAAGGGTGATAGGTATACGAATGTGAACGTAAATGTGATCTCCTGCGATCGTACAATCAGCAATAGGTAATTTATAATAACGAGAAATTTCGTAAATAGGAATTGCCAAATCGTGGTTGGATTTTCTCATCTCTGTAGCTAAGTTAAATAAATCATGACGAAGTACTTTAGGATGTACAACGGCTGTCGGAATTTTGTGATCTTTACATTGATTCAAAATTTCCATATTATTAACTGCACGTTCAAAATTAATTAAACGTATTAGATTAGAATATGAATAAAACATAGCACGTTGCAATTGCATTTCAGTTATAGTGGCGGTTTTATCAATTGAATTCCGGAGATTGTGGTCAAACCTATCTAACTCATCTATTTTAGTGCGCGTTTCTGCATAAGCGCGTTCAACAGTACGTTGATATTGTAAAAATGCATGAGAATTATTTGCAAACTCACGCAGATGTCTGTTAAGACCAGAATTAATTTTGAGAAGTAATTGTTGCAAATCATGTTCATTGGTTCTTAAAGAATCAATTTTACGATTAGTAGCTACCCCACAGCACCATGAAAAGAAATCCCCTACAAACTCTAAAGCCCTTTTATATTTTCTAGGAGGAGGGGTGTTTGGTTCAGTACTACTTTCTTCATCTAAAGGAGAGGGGAAATATGTTCCCCAATGTTCGGGATTAATGGCTTCTCTAAAAGATCCTAATTCTCTATCAAAAATATCAGTTAGGTCATCTAATTTGCTTCCCATGTGACATACATGGCTATTGTTGATCCCACATAGGCGATCATGGGGAATCCCAAGGGTGTTTTGATTATGCGATAACCAAGCTGCTCGATACGACAATGGTATTGTAGCTGAATAAGTAATAGTATCCGGTAAAGGCTTCCAAAATGCTCCTGTAGTCACTTTCACTAGCGTTCCCATGGCGTTCCATAAAAATAGGCAGAGGAGCGTTATTATTCTGTAAATAATTTTGGACAATAGAAAACGACTAAAAAATGAATTTAACAATTTATTAGTAAATAAAACAATTAGACAAGATTAATTTAAAACAAGAAAAACAAGGAATAAAGATTAATTCGAACAGTGTATTAGGTTATAAGCCTAGGATTTAGATAAGATCTAGAGGAACACCAACACTAATTTAATTGTTCATATTTTCAGATAATCGCCAACCAGAAGAGGAGAGGCGGGAGGAGATCGTTGGACCAGGGACGCCATGGTGGCGCACCGGTTGTGGTGTGGGCTGGCCGTTTACCCTGGCGTTCATTGTGGTGGTCCTGACGGTCTGCTCCCTAGTGATTCTGTTGGGCGCATGTTGCCGGTGGGTTTGCAACAAGTGATTTGGTTTTCTTTTTGTAAGTGAAAATTTTTCATTCTAGGCCTCTATCGGGCAGTATACCTCTCATATTTTCAGGTGCATTAGCCTCTGGGGTACCTTCGTCTTCTTCGTCGGAGGTGTCCCAACTTTCGGCGTGGAGCAATGAGGGTTCTGGGGAAGCTGGTGTTGTCGGTAGTGGTTCGGGCCTGGTGGCGGCCTGAGAGGTGCCTGGCCCATCTGTACTCCGTTGTTCCCCATGTTGCATTAGGAACATTGCCTGTGTGGCGGCACATTTTCTGGCGTTGCCATAATGCGCGTCACACAGCATGGGGTTCACCGGAGGCAGCCTGTCACACGTGGATTCCTCCACCGTTATTCCTGGTAATAGCTCCTCCAGGAAACGCTGCTTCGATAATCCTTTCACGATTACCTTACTTCTTGCCAGGGTCTCCCTTAGCAACACCTTCATGTTCGTATAAGGAGTCTCGCCTTCCCCCCAGGAGAGTCCGTGGAAGTTCTCACTTAGCCACGCGTTAGAAAACATCGCCTTCTTCGGCAAGCGTTCCCAAGCTACAGGTGGCTTGAACAGGTAGTGTGTCAGCCGGCTAGTTCTGGGGTTGATGGCAGCGAACTCCTTCAACACATATTCATCCTCGATCCCGTGAAAAAATTGAAGGTCTGCGTACATGACATTGGGGATGGTTCGCCGGAGGGTTACTCGGCGGCCTGAACGGCGGGTGGAATTACTGTTAATTACGGGTAACATTAGAAAATATAAAATATATAAGTGGAACATATTTAAGCATCAATGTTGTTTGCAGGTACCTCGCAGGTATCAGGAATGAGCTCAGGATCAGCATCTGGGGTCCAAGCTTCATGATAGGGTAAGATTCGACTAACATGCACAGTGTCAACCCTAGAGTTAGGTTTAAGACCCATCTGTACTAAATAATCTACCTCGCCTTTTTTCGCTAATATCTTATAAGGGCCGAAATATTTTAGCAAGAGCTTCTGAGACCTTTTAATTTTTCGTACCGGAGTGAACACCTTAATAATTTGTCTCTTCGAATCGTACCGTTCCTTGTCCTTTTGTTGTCTCGACTGAATATTTTCAATAGCGTGATTGCGTACTACTAACGCGCGTTCCCGTATCTGTTGAACTTCTTGTGATTGAACCTCCTGCTTTAAATTAGCTTCTGTGGGTAACACAGGGTGTCAAGCATAAACCAAAAAGAAAGGGGATACTTTAATAGTTTCCTGTCTCGCCGTATTATAGGCAAAAATCGCGTGATGAAGATACAAGTCCCAATCAGTTTGTTCGGTATTGGTAAAAAGAGCTAGCATGTTTACTAACGTACCATTTAAACGTTCTGTCAATCCATTGCATTGAGGGTGGTAAGCAGTAGTATATTGATTATTTACACCCATAATTTTTAAAAGTTCCCTTACTAACTCAGATTTAAAAGTTTGACCTCGATCACTTAATAAATAACGAGGACACCCATGCCTTGTTATGATATTTTCAAGAATAAATTTAGCAACAGGTCCTGCTTGACCATTTGGAAGAGCCTTAGCTTCTGCCCAACGAGTGGCATAATCTACTGCAACAATGATCATGGTATTCCCATTTTTACTTCTGCGAAAAGGTCCTAAAAGATCAATTCCTACTTTATCAAAAGGTACTGACACTGGAATAGGTTGTAGAAGACCTGTGGGTTTATAATGAGTTTGTCCTTTACGAGCTTGACAATCAGGACAGCCCTTAACAAATTTTTCAACATTCAATTTAAATTATGCACGTATTAATGAAACTATACGCATTATTTGACAAAACCTTACTTTTCTAAAAATCTTATTAATAAACACTGTTTGCGTTGAATGCAATTTTGCATTTAAGGCAGACAAGAATACATCCATTAAAAAATTCTTATTATAATAGCATACGCTTAAGAAAGACATTAATTCGGTTCGATTTTAAATTATGTGTGTTCCATATACGGCATTACTGTATTATAATTATGGTAAACAGGTTAAAATTCGACCACTTTAAGATGCACCGCAATCCGTGCGTGCTTGTTTTAATTAAAGCGATATTAAGTTTTGTGCGCAAATGTACAAAAATAGCTGTGATTTTCTAAATCTATAACATAATTAAAATTTGTATCGTTTTAGATAATTTAATATCATTAAAATTTTAATGTATATTGTTTGTCATAAATTGCAAGTTATGTGCATACATTGTGTACAATCGGAATTTTAAGCAAGTTTCGCTCAATACTTTGTTCTGTACTTAAGATTTGTCTGACCAAACGGGTCAGCTGCATCGAATGTTTAATTAAAGCAGTATTAACTTCTGTGCTGAAATCAAGAAAATGACTAAAATTTCTAATAATGTGCATTGTTTTAGGCTATTTTATTATTATGAAAATTCTTAATGAATATAATTAATTTTGTAGGTATATGGTATAAATCCTGTAAAATTATAATTTCTTGCATACACCACTCAAAACTTTTATTGTGTCAATTTATATTCGCATTGAGTTACTGCTATATGTGACCTTTTGTTTCCATTATTCTCAAGCAGATTTTATGTGCAATGTAATTATAAGGTATATACGAAGGTTTTACAGAAGCTGTAATAATTGAGTACAGTAGTAATTTATGTCGCCTTTTCATGCACTAACCTTGTCTTTAAAATATTTTTATATGCAATCTATATTCAACTTACTTACTGACCTCCAGTCAAAGAAATTAAAGCCAGTACTAGAAAACACAAAGGGAACCTTCGGAAACATTCACTTGTCCGAGGTGTATATATAGGTACGGCAACTTAAATAGACATTTATAATTTTTATTCTCGTCATGAATTCTGCAAGCTCTAGTTGTTCTAAGTGTGCTGTAGTGCTTAATCAAATCAAATCTGGGAAAGCTAAAGCTAAACGACCTGTGTTACCTTTGCAAGACAGTGCAAGTGTCGGTGCAAAACAACAAAAGGTATGTAGATACTTGGCTTCTTCTGCTAGTTCTAGTAAGATTAAGATTTTGAGCAACGTTGCAGTTAAATCTGTCAACGAAATTGTTAGTTTACATCCACAGTTTGAAAGGATAGCTATAGAAGTGCGTGCCTGATGACAATTGCGATGTGCCTGCTGATCCTAATGTTTTTGTCGAGGACTCTAATTCGTTATTGTACAAATTGTTGGCGACTCTAAATAAAAAACTATCGAGGGCTTCTGTAAATGTACCAGACTTTTCTAGTGCTTGCACCACTTAAAAAGTTGGTGATTGCATTACCGACGACCCACTAGTTTCTACTGTTTTGGCGGAAGTTGATAAACTGGCTGATACCGCTCCATTCTTATCAACTTCACCAGATAAGGTTTATTGGGAATTGTTAGAACAAACTGTTTATGATGAAAAAGACGGCAGGTTTTCGCAGGAGTCAGGTCCTATCGGTGTTTCTAGGAACTCAGCAGAGCTGCCACCACTTTCTACAACGACCACCCAACCCTTTGATGAAGCGGTAGCATCAGTGGATTGGGAAAATGGTAGCGATTCCTATTTTGACATGATTACACACAACAGTACACTAGACCAACATGACACAGTCCTTGGGCACATAGTTTGTGTAAAGACCTCTTCTCAGTGCGGTGATGGTGGGGTAGTATCAACCGATTGGGATAATGATGAGTTCTTTACTACCGAAAATGTTGCATTAATTGAGGGTTGCGTCAACGGCGTTTCAGAACTGGATAGGACAATGGAACTCGACCGAGAGGCAATGCGCCAAATGGATGATGAAATTTGTCAAGTCCGGGGAGAAATATCGCAGCATCAAAGGGAAATTCACCGTTACGACGCGACATTACGCTACCTCCGCCAGAAGAAAACGAGGTTTGCTTTGATGCTCGTTGGTAAACGCAATTCTCGTAATAAATTATTAACAGGGCAAACAAAATAGCGCTTTGTAACATTTTTCTTTCTTTACTAATTTACCAATTCCCCTCCCATCCTGGTCGGGAGTGCTCACGTCCACGTCGTCCGACTGGTTTCGCTCCGCAGCACACTTGCTCTCTAGCTTTAATCAAGGATGTTAGATGGGACCAGTGCAACCGACCCTTCACCAGAAGAAAGCGTCCGGGAAGCTAATAAAACCATACAGCAAATGATGCAGTCTCAAGTTTTAAACCAGTTCTTAGATCAGTATGACGGATTAGCTAGGCAATAATATCGAAAACATGATACATGACACACAGGACGAATTTGATATGCACTACGGAGTACGATGGGATCTTGAGAGCAATAAATTTTCTATAGGCAATAAAGAATTAGACTTAGATGGGGAAGACATGGTCATAATAGATGGAGCAAATAGAGTGGTTTACAAAGGAACGCCTGGAATGTATGAGTTAATGTTTAAAAAGAAACCCATAGGTTACAGTAAAGCTGACGAAGACAATTATAAAGATGTCGTGAATCGGTCTGCAGCCAACCGACAAAATTACAATCCCGACGATCGAATAAGTGGTAATGGAGGGCAAAAGTACAGAAACATTGTTCGCCGTTTAGTTGCAACCAAGCGACGAGGTAAAGGACTCCTAAATTTAAATAACAAGCAGATTGAATTTGTTCCCTGGAAAGATCCAACACGTTAGTGAACAGATTACAGATTTTAATAGTCTCACAGTTGGCAGGTCATACCGGTCATAATAACGAAATTCTTAGTATAATTGACGCTTTAAAAACAGAAAAAATTATTAAGTAAACAAACCGACGGTTAAATACAGACCCAAGCTTGGCTTCTCATCACAGCTACGAAATGCCGATCGATAAGTTTGGAAGACACTTACACGATTCTCGTTATAGAGCCTATCCCGGTCATGTTTTGTTTAAAGTCAAAAATATATCGGAATTGTATTACGAAGTTACATCGTTGGATCGAAAACTGACAAAACGGGATTCTTCAAACTCGGAAAGGGGCAAACATAATACATATTTCCGTTAACGTCGGCTGTTGTTTTACAAACAAATATATCTATAGAAAACGTGGAAGTGTATCTCAACAATGTTCATGTAACTAATCTGATTGGTCAAACATTGAAACGTGGAGATGCTTTCCGACTTAAGCTTCCCAATGGTGGAAAGGATGTTCTCATGTCGATGCAGTTAGTTCTTAAATGTTCACTGCAAGAGGAAAAGGTTCCAGTCTAACATGAACGTTAACATGAAGTTGTCGAAGAATTGCACAAACCAGCTAGAAATAATTTTAAGCGGCGACGCGTGATTGTCAAGGGAATAAACGATTTATTCCAAGCTGACTTGGTAGAAATGATACCCTACGCAAAACTTAACCAGGGGTACCGATACATTTTAGTTGTGATCAACGCATTTTCCAAATACGTTTGGGCATACCCCGTCAAGCGAAAGACGGGTCAAGCAGTTACCGAAGCTATGAAGAAAGCGCTTAGTGCTGCAACACAAAAGCCTAAAAATTTGCAAACAGATATGGGAAAAGAGTTTTATAATGCAGAATTTCAAAATTTTATGAAGAAATTCGGCATAAACCATTACAGTAGTTATTCAAATCTAAAAAGTAGCATAGTTGAGCGATGCAATCGCACCTTGAAAAATATGATGTGGAAACAGTTTAGCTTTCAGGGAACCTACAAATGGTTAGATCTTTTACCAAAAACCGTAAAAGCGTATAATTCAAAGAAACACAGCACAATTGGGTTTAAGCCAAAACATAAAAAAAATGCCAACGAGATTCTAGAAGCTGCATTCAGTCATACTAAAACGGTAGATTCCAAGCAACAAAAATTTCACTTGGGCGATCATGTTCGGGTGAGCAAATATAGAGCAGCATTTGCCAAAGGATATACCCCTACCTGGAGCAACGAAATATTTAAAATTGCAAAAGTTCGTCTTACTCACCCAACAATCTACATATTGGAAGATGAAACTAAGCAACAAATAAAACGAGGATTTTACGAGTACTGTAGCAGCTTTGGTTTTACCAATTGTATGTTGTAACTTAGCGACTTGGTTGCTATTTATGTAACTAAAAACATTCATCAAGTTTATTCTGTAAAAGCTAAACACATTAAAAAGTTCTTCCACAAACTAGTGTTTTATTTACAACTCTGAACTTAACATTACATAACATTACATTATTGGTGACCCCAACCGCGAGATTCCTGAGATTTTCAAGCAGAAGTTCACTTCTATAAACCGCAACAAGCAGCTGCCAAGTACATCGCCACAGACCTCCGGACCTTCAAAATCCCACTGAATTTCAAGATATTTACAAGATAAGTAACGTTATTAAATATGGCTTTAAACCGTGTTTGTATTGACTTTCCCGAATTTAACATTCATGACGTCGATTTGTTTTTTGTGCTACTAGATAAATTTTTCCAAGTTAATGCTATTGCAGATTCTGCAGCAAAATTTGATATATTAACTTTGAAGCTTCCCCATGAAGTATTACGTAATATACGACGATTAGTCTTAAACAGACCTCAACGAGCCCCATATGAAGCTTTAAAAGCTGAACTAATTCGTTTGTATGACAAACCACGGAATATTAAGATAATGTGACTTTTGACAGGTCTCAAGTTTGAAACTTCATGTAACGCACTTTTACAAGAAATTCTTAAACTTTCTCATGGTTTACAACTACCAGACGAGTTCCTTAAGAACCTACTGTTTTCAAAATTACCTGATAATTTAAAAATACCCGCTGCTTTACTTGAAACAGATTTGGAACTTCATGAATACTCAAATAGGATCGATGAATTATTATCTGTTGTGCCGAACAATATTCCTTGTGCATCAAATAATGATAGGTTTGATCGTCTATCGAATGAAATCGCTAGCATTAAAAATGAACTTAAAAATTCGCAATCAAACTTTAGATCAAATTTTCAATACAACTCTTTTGCACCATCACGATTACAAACACGTAATTTTAATCAACGTCAGTATTACAATCAAAATACACAACCTACTTCTACTCAGCAACTTAATTTTCCCAATAATAACAAGCACAATTACCAAAATCTTCTAAATTTGTGTTATTACCATGAAAGATTTGGTGATAGAGCCGTTAGGTGTGCCGGTCCCTCATGTTCTTATAAAAAAAACTAAATTCGGCCTTGCTAACATCGCCCAGTTGGCAAAATTTGGCTTTTCAAGGGTGCAACTTAAGTTTTATTAAAGATGTAAGTAGAAGGGGTGCAGCCATGAATCATCACACTCAGGGTATTGCATTCCAATCAACGTCACGTAAGTGACGTCAAATTTACGTCAGCGAATTTTCGTCACAAGAACACCGCCCCTAGGTACAAAAAAGGCGACTACTCTGACATCTAAAATCGGACGTACTACTTTTGGCTGACGTATTTGAAAATTTTAGAACTCTTTGCCTACAGCATTACCTACTAGATCCGGCCCATTATTACACGGCTCCTTGTCTAAGTTGGGATGCTATGTTGAAATACACTGCTGTGGAATTAGAGTTGCTAACCGATTTGGATATGCTACATTTTTTTCGAAAGGGAATGCGCGGAGGAGTCAGTACTTGTGTGGGGAGGAAAGCTATTGCTAACAACAAATTTGTTGAAAATTATGATTCGAAAAAACCCACTTCTTTTAAGCATCATATCAAAAATCTAATAAAGTGTTATCCAACTAATTTCGGGTAGATTAACATCTAATCTTATAATTTTCCTTGATTTTCAACTAATATTCCATGCTGACGGTACTTTAGTATCGTCACTATTTCAGTCGTCACAAAAATATAAACGCAACATCAAAATCTGAAAGTGGGATATTCAATTAATTTCTGACCCTATTTTGCTATTTAGAAATTTTACTACAAAAATAGCGTAGGTACACTAATTTTTAGAAACCGAGGGAAATTTTGATAATGAGTTGTGGCGAGATGTACTTCTGACTTCACACTAACTGTGAATAATAGGTTTTAAACATTTCCGTGTATGACGCTTAACATTAGGTAAACTGTTAAAACAAAGCCAATTTAACAATTCACTCTATAGGAATTCTACTACAAAAATAGCATAAGCTATTTATTGAAAACCGCGGAAATTTAGGTAATTAGTAAATTCTTTAAGTAAAATCTAACCTTCATTAGTAGGGCACAGTTAATTACATATAAGTATAACTACACCACAATTGACTATTTTTTGTTTGCGAGCAGTGCGTGTTCAGTCGTAATTGTTAAAAACAAATAATTATTGTAAAATGGTGCATGAAGATATTTTGAATACCCTTACTGTTGATCATATTCTTAGTCTGATCAAGGAAGGTTTGATAAATAGTGACGCTGCTGTAGAAAAGGCGTATAATGTTCTTGTTAACAAATTAATTTTTGACGAAGAAACGAATTTTGACTTAGAATTTTTCAACAAACTAGAAGCCATTGTTAAAAACATTAAACTAAAGCTAAAGACCGTACGTACCTTCTTTTTAATTTTACTGAAAATTTTTTAGAAAGAATTAAGTGTTAAAGTGTTTATTTAAAATATTACGCTATTTGAAATTCGCGTAAACGTAGAAATGCGTACATGCTAAATTATTATTCAAATTCAGGTTAAACAAAGTTGCTATTTTAGGTTTCCATCAGTACAACAGCTAAAATATTACCCCGGCCGAGCTATTCAGGAACAACACACGAATCCATAAGTATCTCACTGAATTATTGTATATTATATGCCTCAATAGAAATTATAAACTGTGTGTATTTATCAGGATGCAAATGTAAATACGGTTGAAAATGAAAAGCGCGACCAGGTCACAAATTCTGTGAGAGCTGAAATTACAGGGGTTACACGTAAATGTGTAAATGCTTCTGAACCAGGGCCTAGTGGTTGCGTACGTAATGTAAGTATATTAAAATATTCGTTATTGCACTCGCTTATGTGAAATTCTGAGCTAAATGGAATATATTTTATTTACAATAAATTAATTTTTCTTTAGAATTAAGTAAATATTTAAAATCGAATTCCTAATTAAATGAGTGTTTCAGGTTGGCTCAGAATGTGAGAAAAGAGGACCCCCACGCCCTTATCCAGGCCTCGCTCGTAAAGGTACCCTGCCACTGCTAAAACCGCGAGCTGACAGACGGATGGACGTTGCCTCAACATCATGCTCAGGGTCGAAGCAGGAGAGGCGACCGTCCGTTATAAAACATACGCGCGATATTTCAACACTTCAGCATGGTGGCGTGGTAATTACAAAAAAAAAATAATATAGTAATTAATTATATATATGTTGAAAGTTTCACTTAGTCATCCTACTATGATACCGTCTGTTTTAAGAAAAAATTAAGATCAAGTAATCAGCTTTAGTTAATTAGTTGCCTTACAAATAAAGCAAGCGTATTAAGTAGTGTTTAATACTTCAAATTAATTTTAGGTGTCAAGGCCTTCTTCAAAAAAATGAGCGTCTGGACAGAGTGCTTATGAAATCGTCCATGCAAAAACAATATTTTAAAATCATTTCAGAGGGCGTAAAAGAAATAAAAAAGTTTAACGTTCAGGCCAAAACGTTAACTTTCAAATTTAATGACGTTGACGATTCTAGCAATCCAATTTTATGGCTCCAGGTAAAGTAGCCCTCAGTTACATTAAAGAGCAAAAAAAAACATGTCGTTATTTACAGAAAGCGTTTGATGAGATAGTTGGACATATTACAGTGGGGTCATCACCTTCAGATAGGATTGGTATGATCCTGCGGAACGACAATTTCCCTGACAAACCTGTAGGTTTCTCATTCCGACGTGTAGATCAGCTTTCCTCCCAGGTGATTCTTGCAATTCTAGAAAAAATCCTTCAGAGCAATGCAAGTTTTTTTTCTCGAGATACTATGCATCTCCATGTAGATCGCATACAGTTACCCAAAGGTTACGGCCGCTCTCGGGTAAGGATGACAGGTGTTGATACTGAAGAATTTATCAGGAGGAAGGTAGGTATCATGGTTGTGAATAACCGTGACAATTATTGTTTAGCAAGGGCCTTAGTTCTTGCCATGGCATGGAGACGCAGCGACCAAGATCTTGAGTTTTTGCAGTTGGGTGGAGTTTTAATGTAGCGTGAAGTCTCTAGTCTGTGTGCAAGAGCTGAGGTTGACTTGTCCAACGGTGGGACACGGGAGCATATTGACCAATTTCAACAGTATTTAACGGGGTATACTATTGTTGTTTATAACCATAGAGAAGGTGAAACCGTGTATTATGAGGGGCCCAGGTCACCTGACAGAGTCGTATTAAATTTATTTTTAGAAAATGGTCATTATAATGTAATTACTAATTTTCCATCAGCTTTTTCATGCACATACTTTTGCGAGATGTGTCGTGTACGTTTTAGCACTAAGAAAAAGCACAAAAAATGTAAATAAGTCTGTCCTATGTGTCACACCACCCCACCTTGTAATGTACTGTTAAAAATTTAGTGACGTGCAATAGCTGCCACAGGGATTTTCGTGGGGACGCTTGTTTTGCCGAACACAGCAAGCATCTGTGCAGGACTTTGCAGAGGTGTCTTAAATGCCTTTGTAGTGTATGGCTAGACCCTAACCGCCCCCACAGGTGTGGCTACAAAAACCCGTCAGACACTTTTGCTTATGGCAAAAAAGAAAACCGACTTGAAAAAAATGGGGAAACATTTCATTTTTGTGTTTTACGATTTTGAGTGTATGCAGGAGACTCCTGTAGATGGTGTTGCCAACACGTTTTTGCACGTGCCAAATTTATGTGTTGCTCAAAATGTTTGCAAGGAATGTATCGATGTTCAAAACATCAGTCAAGATTGTGACAAATGTGGAAAGCGACACCACATTTTTAAAAAGTCTCCTGTAAAAATTTTCTTAAAATATGTTTCACTTTTAGCTGATGGGGGGAGTGATGTGATTGCTTTGGCCCACAACATGAAAGGTTACGGCGGGGTTTTCATCTTGCGTGAGTTGATTAAAGAACAATCAAAGTGGAACCCGAAGATCATATCTACGGGGACAAAAATCATGTCAATCACATGTAATAGGCACATAAAATTTATCGATTCTTTAAATTTTATGGCTATGCCTTTATCAAAACTGCCGGAAACATTTAAATTTACAGATTCAAAAGGATATTTTCCTTACCTTTTTAATACCTCGGCCAATCAAAATTACGTTGGGGAACTTCCGTCTATCAGCTACTATTGTCCTGATGAAATGACATCCAAAGCTCGAGACACATTTCTAAAATGGCACGCCTTAGAAGCGGAAAAGGGTCTCGTGTTTGATATGCAGCAGGAGATAGTAAAATATTGTACGATGGATGTAGACATTCTAATAAAAGCCTGTCTCGAGTTTTGGAAGTTGTTTTCAAGTCAAAATAGCGTGGACCCATTTAGGGAAATCTGTACAATAGCAGGAGCTTGTATGACATTGTTTAGGCGGAACTTCTTGAAGGAAAATACTATTGGCATTATACCGCAACGAGGGTATAGAATGAGTGACAGTCGGCTATAGCTATAAAGTGGCTCTTGTGGGTATAGATTCAGCATGCTGGAAACGGTCGTGAGAAACGGATATCAGAAAATGTTTTAGTTGATGGCTATTGTGAAGTCACAAATACTGTGTACAATTTTCACGGCTGCTATTTCCACGGGTGCGATCGCTGTTACCCTGACCAAACAGCCGAGCTGTCAGGTATTAAAAATGATTCAATGTTTATACGTCGTGAGGCAACAGTGGCATGTGCAGCTAGATTTCGCTCTCATGGTTACAATTTGGTCGAAATGTGGGAGTGCGATTTTAACAGTCTTTTACAGCGTAACCCTGAAGCTGCTGAATTTGTTGCTGACCATGCAATTGTGAAAAACATACCTTTGAACCCGCGCGATGCATTTTATGGAGGTCGTACTAATGCCGTCAAACTTTATTATGAGGCTGAACAGGACGAGGAAATTAGGTATCTAGATGTTTGTTCACTGTACCCATTTGTTAACAAGTACGGAAAATATCCTATCGGTCACCCTAAAATTTATATTGGGGATAATGTTTGTAGGCAATTACCATTTGATTCAACCGAAGGACTAATTAAGGCCGCAGTACTGCCACCGAACAACCTGTACCACCCTGTTCTACCTCACAGGATGCACGGTAAACTTATGTTCATTCTTTGTAGGGCTTGCGGGGCAAAAAGGAATCAAGGTGAATGCGAACACACTGTTGATGAACGTAAGTTTACCGGAACTTACGTCGCAGACGAGCTCCGAAAAGCCATTGAATTAGGCTATCAGATTCTTGAATTTCACGAGATCTGGGAGTATCAGGTCGTGCAGTACGACAAAACCACTAAGAGTGGGGGTTTATTTTCAAAATATGTAGACATGTTTTTGAAACTGAAGCAGGAGTGCAGCGGTTGGCCCTCGTGGTGTATTGACGATGAAACGAAGGATCGTTATATCGATGAATACTTGGTAAAAGAGGGAGAACCATTAGACAAAAACAATGTTTCTTTTAATGCAGGTTTGCGTTATATAGCAAAATTAATTTTAAACTCTTTTTGGGGTAAATTAGCCCAAAGAGAAAATTTAAATCAAACGACTATTCTCTCAGAACCGTATGAATTCTTTAAGATTATGACAGATCCATCAGTTGGCGTTCAATAGCTCATCACACCTGACGACAACGTGGTTATCGTTAACTGGGTAAGGCCCGAGGAGGGAGTCGTGCCCCTTAAAACCGTTAACGTTGTTTTGGCAGCCTATACAACGGCAAGTGCTAGATTAGAACTATACAAATATTTAGAAAAACTTGGTCGGAGGGTACTTTATTACGACACAGATTCTGTTTTTTTCACACAGAAACGTGGTGAATGGGCTCCTCCCGTCGGAGACTTTTTAGGAGACATGACGGACGAGATCGAGAAAGATTTTGGCCAGGGCAGTAGACTCAAAGAGTTTGTAAGTAGTGGTCCAAAAAATTATGCTTATAAGGTTTTTATATGATTATATGATTTTAAATAATCTCCAAGACACGTATGTCGAGACTGATCGAAAAATTGTTCGGACCTCCACATACGAAGTGCATTCGAGACCCGAAACGAAAACGTATGGACTGCAGTACACTAAACGACGACGCCTTGAGGGTGGGTACGATACACTTCCTTATGGTTATAAGCAGCAATAATAAACGCAGTTTTGTAATACATCTATATTTATAAAATTTATTTTTATTTTTAAAATGTTTGTTGGTAGATAGTAGTAAAGTTGTTGAAGAAGGTATTTAGGTATTTATCCTAAGTTCAGTTTGTCAAATTTCATTCCACTTAGTTTTTACATTGTGTAAACTTTGGTAAAACGTCTTTTTTTTGCATTGTATGAAGTCAACTTTTTTATAGTAAATAAAGTAAAATGTTTTTCAACTGATGTTTTTATTGTCTCATACTATTTATTACATTTTTATAAATTAAGTGTCTGTACTATGTGAAATAAATCGTGCGATAACATTAATAAGTCTATTTTTTCAAAATATCAATCATACAGTAATCTTATACAACTATCATTGTTGGTTAAATTGCAATCAAAAATATTTAAAAAGTCTAGAGTAGATACATTATTCATTTTTAATTTTAAATATACTAAACAGTAATAACCGCAGACAGTCGATGTAAACCTTTGCACTGTTTTAGAATTGTAACGCCAAGCTGTAGAATTTCTTCGTATAAAATTCAAGTGACAACCTGTAGGGGCTCTTCCGTATGAGTCAAAATATTCACCGTAGCCCATTTTATCAATGTAGAATGCACACCAATGTTGCCCAGGTTCTTTAGAAGCGTCCGTGTTTGCAATAATGGCACAAGGTCGGGGTATGAGCTTAGGTAATTGGTCAGATGCAAAAACACCTCGATTCACATTCCACGGACTCGGGATTGTCTGCAATGCTTTGTGTATTTCTAGAGTGTTCATTATATTGCCTGAACCAATCGGATAATATCATAACATTTTCTAGAGCACACACTGGTTTTTCAATACTGTGGTGTAAACACTGCACAGCCACGGTGTTTCTCTTTAAAGACTTCAACGATGGACAATCAATTTCGTTCAAATTTATAATATTTTTCTCTAAAAAAGCCAGCACTTTTTTCTTTTCTTCACCTTTAACGTAGACTGTTTCGAAGTTTTTCAGCGATCTCTGTAACACCTCTTCAAAGTCTTCAAAATTTATATTTCCACTATCCCAAAATATTCCGTGGAAATAATTTAGGAGGTAAAATTTTTCACCCTTAGAAGGTTTTGAGAAAGATGTCCAAACTTTAGGCGGTTTTAAAAGAAAGTGTCCTACTTTATAACCATCCGAAGATATGATCCCAACTTCTTTAGGAATAAAACTTTTGTCTGATGCTCGAAAACCCTGCAAGTCAACAAACACAGCCATGTTTACATACTCGTCGAGTGAAACTAAAGAGTTAGCTAACATTTGCGTCCTTTTAACTGCTAAAGTCCACCACCTCATTTCTGTGTTTGTCAATTTCTATAACGTTGTCAAATTCGGCGTAAACCAAGCAATTGACCGTTTCTGCTAAAGCTTCTTCAAATGCAACTTCCATTCGCAAAGATCCATTTTTAACCAAATTCCAGTGCGTGCTCATGTTAGCTGACAAATCAGGCGTTAAATCAAATGCCATTAAACAATAGCCTTGAGAATAATCTGCTCGAGAAATAACATTGCCTTCATTGAGAAAATGAATACCTGTTCCTGAGAAAAGAGTGTGATACGGTAGAACATACATTCCGTCTTTTGTAAAATCAGGCTGTAATGGTTTGGAAGGTATCTGTTGGCCATCAATGTATAAAGAAAAATAGTTGATTTTATGGTGATACAAATTGAACGGATTGCTTGCGTAGTCACCATTAAAGCCTTTATTAGAAACAAAACCAATAATGCAACGTTTTGGCAGTTGACCGAGGAACACGTTATCTAAAGATTTGCGCTGTATGCCCGCAGGAATTGTTAAAACTTTTACATCTGTTCTAGTTACAGGATATTTTGCTGATGTTGTTTCTAACGTTTTAGTGTGAGCCAGTAAAATGCTAGGATTTATTTTCATCCTCCTTACAAGTAAACTAGCTTCTAAAATTTTTACTTTAAATGTTGAATTACCAGCACCCATCAAACTAAATGAATCACGTGAACGGATGAATTTTACACGCATCTCAACACCGTTAACCAGAAATTTTTCTTAGTTAAATAGGTCGGCGTGCACGTGACCAATCATTTCAACTTGTTTGCTTTTTTCTGTGAAATTTCTTCTTTTACTAAGTCCTTGATTCGATTCTTCTAGATTGTCCATTTTGCCGGGCGTATCATTGTACCATAACGAGCATGTTAAATGAGAGTTCTTAGAGTCTGGGCCGTAGTTTAGTAGAATCTCGATATATGCTCGATAAGCATAAGTATTGTTAGGTGGCGATACTAGTTTTTGATTTAAATATATCTCTACTTGGCTAAAGAGAGAATGCAACCAGTTATTCACTGGTCCCACAATGTCGGTCTCGCCAAGTGACGTATCATCCTGCTTCACTATTTTTGCTGTTACATAAAGCATAGTCTGACTTAAGTCTAGGTAATCACCACCATTCCCAGGCACAAGAAACTCGATTGGTGCGTCATCACTAATTGATGACAAAGGCTTGTAGAATACCCACTGGCCATTTTCTATGCTGGTCTGCGTAGACGGTAAAGCAAAAAGATCTAGTTCAGATTTAATGCACTCGCAAGAACTAGCATGTAGGAAAGCCATGTTTAAAACGTTCAGCCAAATATATCGATATGTTTAAGCTTCGAAGATTTTTTTTGGCTCGCAAGGGTTTTTTAACAGACCTTGAAGTGGAATGAACAGTATTTAGTTTTCGGCTTCTTTTATATCCCGACCCCACCATTAAAGAATCGATTTTTTCATCAGCTTTTCGTTTAAGATTTATTCCAGCTTCTTGTAATCTATCACGGAAAGCCTCTTTCGCCGACCTGTTTTCTACTAAATCACCCAAGAAATTAGAACCCGTTCTTAGAGGTTCTTTCCCTACAGCTCTAGCGCCTGTTTTAAAAAGTGGTAGTATGCTACGAAATATTTCTCCAAGGAAACTACCAATTCCGTGGCCACGTTGATAAGGGGCACCTCTGTAAATTGCACCAATTCCACTCCCTGCTTGGTTAGCATAGTAGAGATACACGCTTAGTAACTTTATTCTATTCAAACAGCAGTAATTTTTCTAGTTTGTTATGGCTATTAATTGCCATAATAATATCCTCGACGCTTTCGTAGTTGCCTGCAGAAATACGAACAACGTGCCACCCACTTTTGCCATAATAAAGTTCTTGGTTTGGATCTTTAAATGCATTACGCGCAGCTTTTAGAAGCACCTCTGGATTTCCACACGGCTATTGTATTTCAGCAATGCCGACAACCCAATCGCCTGTTAGTCTAACACGTTTAGGTAACTGTGTGGTAAATTTTGTTGTGCTGTTATTCGGATAATATCCCATTGAGCTGTTGCTAAGTAATGTTAGATAAAATCCATCTTCCCTTGTCATAGCTGTTGAAGTTCTGACTGTGAGACCCACGAATTAAATTTATCACTGTAACCCTGCCACTTCACTAAAAACTTCTTGTTAGTCCCACGGCCCTTTCTGTCCAATATTTTTTCAATTTTATATATAGTACCTGGTTCTAGTGTGATAGGCTGTAGTTCTTGTTCGTAAAACGTTCCTTCTATCTCTTCGTTATTTAAATCTACAAGTCTGTAAACCGGAGGTTTGCGTTTAATTACTTTCGATATTTTAAATACTTCCTGACTCCAATTATTCTGATATCCCTTCTCGAACACCTGTTTAGTCCTACTAATTCTAACATGTTGATGTAGTTTTAATTTAGGTTTTCTTCGCAGCCCCACTCCTTTGCTATACAAGTTGTTCCACACTTGAAGCAAATTTTGTTCGCTGACATTATTAGGAGCCATTTTAATACTTGAATGATAGCGGTTATTATACGACTCGATTAAGTCACTTAGTACATCTACATATCGATAGGAATTAGCATACGTAAAATAACGCCACATCCTTGTTGTTAATGTTCGGTTAAAGCGCTCAATTATAGACGCTTTTACATCCGGATTATTGGTTACATAAAAATTTATTTCACAATCATTAAAAAATTTTTGAATGTGATTGATATAAATTCTTTCCCTTTATCGGTTTGAAGATTTATAGGGGTTGTACCGCATTCTTGAAATATTTCTTTAAAAGCATTTATAACCGAAGCTGCAGTTTTGACTTTTAGGGGTCTCGCCCATGCCACTTTACTAAAAACACATCAATAACTGTTAAGATATAATTAACGCCGTCGTTGTATTGCTTAAGATTTCTCATGTCACAGAGATCCGCTTGCCATAATTCAAAAACATTATTTACGATGTAACGATTTCTAGCGAAACGTTTTGTAACTCGCTTATGAATAGTATACGCTTCTTGTTTTTGTAGCCAGTTCTTTACCTCACCACTGGAGTGATAATCTTTAACTGCTTTGAAGAGTGACTGTGCTCCCGAAAACCCTGAAGGATTTGCAGGGTCATAATAAATTCCTGCTAAATCCATATTTTCTTTACAACTTTAACCGGTCCCAACCAATATTTGTTGTAAGAGTGCTGACCGGATGCTTCAAACGTTTGGCTGTTGTGGTGCCACGGGAAGATATTGGTGATTGGTGAAAATTATCATTACTACTTGTAGCTTTACTTGAACGTGTTTCCGTGTCACCGTCGTACCCCTCCTCCGCTAGTCTTTTTATTTGAAGTGTAGGTTTCGTGTCTAGAGTAGTAAATGATACATTCCGCCGTTTTGGGTTACCTATTAACTCGTGAGGCATATTAATGTCTTTTATAACCAAAGCAAATTGCTCCCACCCCGAAGGACTGGTTCCTTTTCGAGGTCTTAAAGCATCGTTTAAGAGATCCACTATGTTTGAATCTGGTATAACTTTGCCCTTTATGCTAACAACACCTTTACCATCCCATTCAATATCATGGGTGGCATTCAACCTGCGAATAAAATTGTCCGCTTTGTTCTTGTAAGTCTTAGGTACAGTAGATAAGATTTCATTTGGTGAAAGTTTTTCATGCTGTATTTCTTCTTTTACATCTGTGCTCGTTGACTGTGGCGTATAATGCACGGGTATATTAATTGGATGACGTTTTTTATCAGCAAAACGAAGATATCTTTGCAGTACTTGGTTATACTCAGTCCATTTATCGTGGTCTTCTATTTTGGAACTCAAAACTTTGTGCATGTCGTTATCCAATTGTGATAAAATTTTCGGCTCTGTATTTTCAGTAGCTGTTAGTCTTTGTAGAAGCTCTGGAGGTACAATCATCATCTTTTTGGCGTAGTCCATATTAGTTAAACAAACTTCCTAGTAATCCGGTGATAATCGGAGATAGAATGAGTGGAAGTAATGCCCCTCCTTTCTGCACAAGCAACTTTCGTTTCTTTGATATTGATTCTTTAGGTTTTACTATACGTCTGAGGATGGTCTTATGACGAGACAATCCTGATTTCTGAGATACGGTTAAAGGTACTTTTCCTTTTAACGTATTGTAAATACATTCACACACGCAGTGTATCTCTTTATCGCCAACAATTTTTAAAGGAGCCACGCGTTCTTTGATTCCTAGCTTAAGTAGGGCACGCAGCAATTCAGAATTCTTGATTAACGTACGACGCATTATGCTTTAATAATGTTAAATCTGTATGTGGATTTAGTTTTATACTCTTTTTTAGGTATATATACGTAAAAACCGCCATCTTCTTGAAAAATGGATGTTCTGTATCTTAAAGAATCTGGAGTGGCCTGTTTCAAGTCAAATAATAAATAACCATGTGGTTTTGATGTAGCGTCTTCATAGGCCTCTCGCAAAAAGTTCGAATTTGACGGGTTAATTTGACGCGCTAAATGACGAATCTGTGCTCCATCCCTAGGATTTTTGAAACATATAATGTAATGTGCATTGAGTGATATATCTCTTTGCCCTTTGCCTTGATGAAATATGTTCTGTGTTAAGAAAAACACACTTAAATTTCTATGATGACAGCCCTTAGTAAATATATTCACCACTTCACCGTTTGCCTCTCTCATTAAATCATCAATAACATATAAACTTGAATTAAGGCCATCAAATTGTTCTAAATTTGGCAACCCTTGTTGAAAATTTACCAAGTGCTGTAAATTTTTATATAACGGCTGCCACTCGTCGTAGAACCAAATAGCTTTATGAAATTTTACGTCGCATACTTTATTCAAATTTTTCAAAAAATTCACAACAAAGTAAGATTTTCCACACCCCGAGGGACCAGCTACAATAGCTGAAAACGGATGATGAAATTGAAACTCCATGTTGAATACACAAAAGTCTAAATAAGACTGACAGTTGATCGCTCAAGTATTTATTTTAAGTATCATTTAAACAAAATAGTTTTCTTTTATTTTTATTGTAGGTACATGTTACATTGCTTAAAAGCCTAAAATAAACGGATTAACTCTATCATCTACATCTAAACTCTGATATATTTCTTTTATCACAAACGTTGGGAACTTACAAACTAATTCGCGTATTAATAGATCCTCTCGGTACTTTGAATTCGCTATACTTAATATAAGTTCGTTATTCACACTAATATCTAAAGTATTCACAACGTCGTCCAGTATGTCATCACAAAACTTTACAAAATGGCACTCATAACGTTCCAACGAATTAATTTTGGCAAATATAAACTGTTGCATTTGCTGTAGTCTTAACAATGTTGATTCAGCCAGATACAGTTGAAACCCAATATCAGATTTGGGAATAAACCGTACTATTTTATTTTCAAGACAACAAAGTACGTAATCCTCTAAATTTACCTTGTTTAGAGTTCCATCGCGGAAATTTACAAACACTTCGTGTAGTTCATCTACAAAAGTAGCGAATGTTTTTGATGTAAAAATTACACCTTCATCAAAACCTTGTTTCAAAATTCGCACGCTTACTTGAAAATTGTTGAAAGGATCTAAACCAATAATTATAAATTTAGACCCACAGTTATTTAATGGGAGACGTACTTCTGCTAAAAGTCTAAATTTTTCACGTTTTATCTGCTTCTCCGTTTCACTTAAATCACTAGACACTCCGTATTTTTTCACTGTTTCATTTTCAAATTGTCGAAAATCTTCGTCAGTTACTTCAAATTGCGGAGATTGATAAAAATGCTGCTCTGATGATGGTTTGGAACGTTTACAATCACTTTGACGACTTGCTGTTTGCCACTGGAAACTTTCTTCATAGTTGCGTTTGCTTCCGGAATTCATCGTTCGTAATTGTAACAAAAACAGCCTGGATGTACCGTGTAGAATACTGAGCTCTATTTTAAGTTTCGGCTTATTTATATGTTTTAAAAAACTAAAAAATTAGAAATTTTAATTTCTATAGCTGTTTACGTCTACTTACTAATTCGTTTGCATTTCTGTTGAAAATTTTGAAATGTCATTAGCCTCGGGATGATGAATACTCCAAACCTATGTTTTAAAAGAATTTCGAAAAAAAGAATTTCTAATTTCTAACAAAAGTGATCAATTGTGGTATAGTTATATGTAATTAGCTGTACCCTACTAATGAAGGTTAGATTTTACTTAAAGAATTTACTAATTACCAAAATTTCTCGCGGTTTCTAAAAATTAGTGTACCCACTCTATTTTTGTAGTAAAATTTCTAAATAGCAAAATCGGGTCAGAAATTAATCCAAATCGTTAAGTCTGCCAACGCTAGGAAAACCCCTGTGTCCCCATGCTAAAGTATTGGTAGAACCGGGAATAATGAAACGTTTGTCATTGTAAGAAGACCAGTTTGGTGTACAGTGTGCAAACTAGAGGGAAAAACGGTCATCATACAAAACACTCTAGACTGCATGTTTGTAGCTACTGCGCTATACGTTTCCATTTCTTCACAACCTTAGCCTTTCTATCTGTTTTATCGCGCGCGTTTACACAGTATGATTTTGTACCCGTTCCGTAATAATTTAAAACAGGGATACCAGCATATTCGTCTTTCATCTTGCCAACAACAGACATGGTCCGTGGCATTCCGTGTTACCGAGTTTTATAATTAGAAGTATCGAATTTATCTAAATGCTCTTTCATGTCATCATAAAAATTTTCAGTGTAAATTAGCAATATAAAGGAGCCAGTCTCCGAATACAGAAGAACAACGTTATTACCATACTTTTGTTTCAAAAAATTATAGAAAAAATCATACATGACAGTTTTCGATATATCCAGAACAGAGAAACCAACATAACTCGGTTTGTTGTAGAAAACAGAAGTTCTGCTCATCTCAACGGCTATTAAATTTTCACAAAATATAGATAAATTTTTGAAATTTGGTTTGCAATTAAATTTTCAGCCCCAATTCTTTTACCAATTTTCTCCCAATGGCTAAGCAATTTAATGTTTACCCTTTTGTCCACGTTTTCCATTGTTTTTCCAAAAACGCTGTTATTAATACCCCTGAAAAAGTTTTTTTCAAAGTCGTTTTTACTATCGTTTCGAAATTTGGTGTTCAAATCAATATAAGATCTTAACCACGGAAACTGGGTAAATTTCAATATTCTATGAATTCGCGTCAAGATTAAGCCCGCATCTAAACATTGATTTAAATTTCTGTAATGAATAACATACTTGCTTTTATCAAATAAATTTGGAATTAATTTTGCATCTTTAAATTTTCCTTCCGGCGGAACTAGCAACTCAGGACAATATGGGAATTCATTGTGGTATTCGTGCAAATTTTGTGGGTAGTGCAAGTCAACTTCCAAAACGTAGCCCGTATCCGATTCGTCCGAAATGTTGGAAACGTCAAAGTTTTCAATTTCCTCCGCGGTTAGCCAAATAAAATCGCGCTGCGGCAAATACTGTCGCATGGCATAGCCATACATATTAGTTGCATCTAAATACATGATAAAAGAAGTGGGTTTTTTTCGAATCATAATTTTCAACAAATTTGTTGTTAGCAATAGCTTTCCTCCCCACACAAGTACTGACTCCTCCGCGTATTCCCTTTCGAAAAAAATGTAGCATATCCAAATCGGTTAGCAACTCTAATTCCACAGTAGTGTATTTCAACATAGCATCCCAACTTAGACCTGGAGCCGTGTAATAATTGGCCGGATCTAGTAGGTAATGCTGCAGGCAAAGAGTTCAAAAATTTTCAAATACGTCAGTCGAAAGTAGTACGTCCCATTTTAGATAGATGTCAGAGTAGTCGCCCAAAGTTTTGCATTTAAACGTTTTCCACACATCAACAGCGCGATTATAATTTTCGACCGAGATTTCCTGCTCGTTCAAAGTATTATAAAATTGTACTATTGTCGGAAGATCGCGCTGTTGTAGTTTGGAAAACGAATCGACGTAGGAGTATGGAAACACACCTTTTTGCCTCATAAGATTAAATTTAACGCCGTTGCCAAATTCTTTCTGTATTTGAAAACACTGATCGGAATTTAAATTTTCAGCCAAACTTGACAAAGAACTGTTCATGAACCGAAAACTGTCTAAAAATCGTAAATGTATATATATTTTCTCGTTCTTGCCAGCATTATTTTGAATTTCATCAACTAAAAGGTGCTTGCTAAAAGATATATATTTTTCCTTGTTTTGTGGAATAACATCAATTTGTTCTTTTTTTAAGGCAATTTGTTTGACATAAAGGTGGGAATCATAATTTAAATTATGAAAAAATATGGGAATAAAATTTAGATTGCAATTAGAATGGGCGGCTCCACGGTAATTTCCTGTGAGATAACAGTGATCTCTTACTTTATCTTGCCCATCGTCATCAAACGGTAAACTACAGATGTGGCATGAAAGAGCATCTTTAAAATTTTGCATTTCGTTTGCGGTCAAAACTTTCATGGGCACAACATGTTTTAAATGGTTGGAGTATAAATTTTGAACGTCCCTTTCTAAACGCTCCATGAACACATCAACGGTATTTTCACCACGATAAATTTCGAATTTGGATAAAGTGTCATCATAAGAACATTTAATAAAGTACGCGAAAGAGTAAGGTTGGTGTTCACCGACGTGGCAAGTGGTTTTAAAATGGTTTTAAAATCAGCATAAATTACGAAGGGAACTTTTAATTGTTTTTGATAATTTTCAAATTTAAGAATATTTTGAGGCGCCACTTTTCCCAGTTTGTTCGTTATCAAGTCAGTAGTTGGCAATTTTGTGTAAACGTGATTACAGTTAAAACGAAGGTGCATGTGTAACTGTTGTTCAGTACGAAAGTAATGGAGACAGCCGCTACAGAAGTGTTTTGCGCCATCTCTAGCCGTTATTTGTTGCGAAACTAATCTAGACAAATCTTTTATCCAACAGTAATGACTATTACCCACCGTATCAGTAATAAGCAGTAAATTGATATGAACAAATTTTTTATTACGGATGTAATGCAGGGGTCCTACAATTTCGTAACATTATTTCGAAAAACTTCTTCAACACCGTACACGTTAATAGAAAGTTGTGGATTACATTTTTCAAATTTAGAAACATCGCTTAATCTCACCGGAAATTCGATGCCGTCGAAGTGCAATAACTGCCGGCAATCTGTATAGGAGCTGGTTCGGTTGGACGGTCCTGTCGGTTGACAAATGGCGGAAGTCACCGCCCAGCCGAAACAGCATTCACCCTCATTTTGCACCTTTACAACCGCTTTCTTGTTCTGAATCTGTTTTGGGAGCGGGATGTAGGACGAGGCTCGAAGCGGATTGTACTTGTTAATATTTACATCCAAATACATTAGGTGCTTCAAACGCCACCCTGTAAAAAGATATAGTCAATAAATATCGATACAAAAGACAAGAAAAGCAAATATATGTACCCGAATCTCGCTCTTGAAATTCTGACACCTTCGCTTCCAGCATCCCCGTAAAACGATCATATAAGTCATTCAAGTCGGTCACACACATCACAGTAGCGCATAGGAGAAGGTCGAGAATCTGAAACAAAGAGAAACATATTACTCTAAACATCTGAAACGCAGCAGTTCGACTTACCTTAGAAGGATTTGTTTTAACTCTTTTGCTTGTGGAGGGTCCTTCACCATCGGTTGCCACCGAAGCCTCCAAACCGTTGTCTGAAAACCGCAAAATCGAATATTCTTTTTACGTTATTAATCAGAAGCAAATCAACTTACCGCTCGTAGATGGGTGACACAACTCTTGGCGGCCACTCTCTCTTCGGTGGCGGTACAATGCATCCGATCTGGTGAAGAACTTGCTGCATTTGTCGCACCTGAACATCCTAGTTGGCTAGTAGTCAAAGACTAAACACACCTACCAACACCAGAAGGATATAAACAAATGTTAGCAGCAGAACTTTGTTATTTGTTCTTGGCAACCTAGACCGAGACCATTTAAATAAAAAATTACTAGGCTCGGCTCCAACTGGAACGAGCGCGGACGTTGAACTCTCCAGTCTGGAAAGGATTTTCGGGAAGGTTTCAACCATGTTACTATGGAATTGGAAAAGACATATTAAGCAAAAGATAGGTCCTAATTGGCGTCTGCTGCACCCGAAGCACCTTTGATAACCTCAACTTTCTGGCCAGCTCATTCAAGCGCAACCGTCGTATCTTATTAAGTTGGCGGATGGTGTGATTGTAGTTATACCTCCTAAGGTTATCTTGGTGCTTCGAAATAATTCTCTGGAAACGGTTCAGCTTGCGCTCGCTAGCGTCAAGCATCTCGATGGTTTTGAGAATCTCCGTTTCCAGAAATTCGCTGGCGCGTAATTGGACTCCTGCACACCAATCTTCAAAACCATCGTTTTGACTTTCTCGCGTGAAACATTGTGATGATGCAGCTGAAGCATCACTCGTTGGTGGAGAAGCTGAAGTACCTGCGGGGGTTGGGTCAGCTGCACTATCAGAAAGATCCATGGATGTTTTCTCATGGGTTGCGGCGGTAAGGTGTGGTGTCAGCAACCAAACTGATGTCTGCAGCCAAACTCCACCCATGTTCTAAAACACTACCCTGAGAATCACCGTAATCAAATGTTTCTTCCAAAGAGTTATCAATATTCAAACTTTTTTTCAGATTTTGAAAACGATTTCGGGACAAAATACCGTTTTGTGTAAATTGTTCGTAAAAAGTTTGTGTCGACATTGCTTTAATAACATGGGAATTAAAAGTTGAATAAGGACTTAAATTTTGTGACAAAGGAGACGTTTCAATAGTGCTCCAATCGAGCTTTTGAGCCAAAGGAGACATTTCTGTGGTATTTGAATGCACTTCGGAATCAGAACTAAAACTTAAATTTTCATTATTATTTGAATTTAATTTTGAATCAGCACCATTTAACATTTGGTCCAAAGGGGTCATGATAATATCCGACTCGACTTGTGAACTAGCGCTATTTTGAGACAACGGAGGCTTTTCATAAATGACATTTGAATCATTGCTAATTAACCCTTTCAGGACGAGCGCCGTACATGTACGATTTTCATTCTCCATTTTGCAGGCCTGGCGCCGTACTTTTACGTTTTCTGCATTTCTTTGCAGTACCCGTCGCCGTACGAATTCTACTAAATGTGTCACATTGTAGGCCGGTCGCCGTACCGGTACGATGTTTGCCCCACAATTGTTGACCTGGTGCCGTACATTTACGTTCCCTTTATCCAAGTTGCAGGCCTAGCGCCGTACATGTACGTTTTATGTTGTGGGACTAGTGCATGTACGTTTTTATGTTATCGAAGCTGGTGTTGTGCACTCTCAGGTTATTTTTAGTTTGAAGGAAAGAACACAATTATAATATAAGTTTTTTATTGAATAAACAAAGTAAATATGAACATAAAACGAATAGGAACTCTAGCCTACAAACAGGAGGTTCTGAAATACATTAAAATTTCTTTTTTGTATGGAAATTTTCAAAACATGGGTATACACAAAGTGGTACATTACATTCTTTACACATATATTTCACGTCCCTTCTTCGGCGTTTTTCTAATTTAGTATTACTACAAACATGACAGCTTCTTTGAGTTCTCTTCCCTTAAGCTGCTGTTTGAGGTATTGGAAAAGGAAAATGTCTTTGCGTAAGTCGTAAGGGGTTGTCAACTGTAGGAGGTCTCGATGTACTTTGGCGAGGAATATTATATTGTTCTATCAGTTGAGATACAATATTTAAGCGGAAATCAGCAAATGAGGGATTTTTACCAGTTTTCACTTTATATAGCACGTATGAATTGTAAAGACATAAGGTGAAAAAAGACCTTTTTATACCACTTCAGTGATTTTCTTGCACATTCCACAAAACTCACTTGCATATCAACCTTATCAATAGCTCCCATATTATTATTGTATTGTATAATGCATTCAGCCTTTAAAATTGATTCTCCTGTTTTGTAATTATGTTTTCCCGTTTCCTTTTTTTCTGCTGTACCGATGTCAGCATATGAACATATCGTTTGTCGCTCCACTTCATAGCCAATAATTTTTCGTTGCATGCTGTTTCACATTGTCCTTTTTCAAGGGGACCAAAAATGGGCATACCTTTTCTATTTGATTTTACGGTCCCACAAGCTCCTGTACCTTGATCCAATAGGCATTCAAACAATACTGGACTGGTGTACCAGTTGTCAACATACAGGACGTGGCTGTTATTCAAATATCTCTTCATCAACGTTATTACTATATCCCCAGATATACCGAAAGTGTCGGTTCTTGTGATGTTTGTAGTTTTTCCAGTATAAATTATAAAGTCTAGAATATATCCGGTTTCAGAATCACAGATTTCAAAGAGCTTCACTCGAACCTGTGTCGTTTAGGCGGGATATATTGCTTGAAGCCCAATCTGCCCTTCCATAGAATAAGGCTTTCGTCAATTGCTAAATCTTGAAATGGATAAAATTCTTCACTAAAACTGGTTTTGAAAGATGTTACAATGGGTGTAATTTTTCTTAGAGAATCGTCTTTATCTGAGGTTTCGTTATCAACAAAATGTAGAGCGTACAATGTGTGTAAGAACCTATCTCGCGTACACGCCTTTCTAAAAAATGGCGTCTCTATTACAGGATTTGTCGTCCAATAATCTTTCAGTGTTGGTTTTTCCACAAGTCCTATCAATATTCATAAAGCAAAAAAAGAGTACATTTCGGACATATCTCTGTCGGCCCAATGAGAAAACGACGGGGTATTACCCTTCGATTTAGCGTATTTATTTGTTTCTTCTGCTATAGAATTTACTAGATTTTCATTTAGAAATAATTTGAAAAACTGCAATTCAAAAGCATCGTCTGGAAGTGCATTGGGGTTGGTGATGCCTGAATTAGTTATATCAAAAATGAAAGTTGTCGGAACGAAATTGTCTTCAAATTTCCAGGAAGACTGCGTGGCTGCACTTTTATTAGGTACCTTACTGCGGCTTGAAGGTCCCGGTTCGTCGTCTTCCGAGTCATCAAATGCATCACCACCCAACACAAGAATATCTTCATCTGAACCGCTGGAATAGCCATTTTCATCATCTCCAATCGGTATAAATTCATCATCACCATCACTTTCATAAAGTAATCTCTCTAATTCAACGTCAGATAGACCCCTGCTTTTCGACATTTTACAATAACTTCACTGTACACAAGAATACGTGAACGATTTCAACGCTAACAGGTGACGAACTGATGCGCGTAGGCCGCTAAGTCCGGCAGGCGAGCAATGAACGGGCTTTCCCGACAACACACAACATCTCTCTCAAAATGCATATACAAAAATTTTGCGAGTCGTTGCAAAGCGTCACTTGGATCCATCTTCATGTATGTGTCACCTAAACACCATCTCTTGCATAATGCTCTATCTTCATCAGTTAATTTCTCACTGACACATAGGTATTGATGTTGCTTGAATGCAGAACGCGCAACAGTTCTGCAAAGTTTGATTGCATCATCAACAGTTTCGATGCTCCTATTACATTTGAAGCTCACATAGAGCACTGGATAGTTCATGATGGCTAGATTAAGGTCAGCAAACAGACGATAATTTTCTGTGTCTGTTATAGCTTGGGTCTTAACATCAAGTTGTGTTTTCAATCTTCCAGTGTCGGGATCAACCTCGATCTCAAAGAAACTCCTGAACATGGTCAAATTTACAGATTTGACAAACCTCGGAGGAGCTGTTATGAGTTCGTGTTTTCTCCTTCCTATACAAAAAATGGAAATAAGCTCTGTTTTGTCGACAAGCGTATTCGGGTACTTGGTGGCAATTTCCTTGAAGCCTGTTAAGGTTACATCAATCACATTTGCTGGCTGTATTAAAAAAAAAGAACAAAAAATTAAACGTTAGCTACCCTTAGTAAGCAATTAACAGATAACATACCTGATACGTTCTTGGTTTTCTACTGCTTAAAGCCCTTAAATTTCCATAATAAGCAGTCACAACAAAGACCTAAAACAAAGATAGAAAATTGCCATCAGCAACATCAATTTTGTTGGAATGGAAGTATTAAAAATAATCATAATGCCTAGCACTAAAAGTTTTCATCAAAGAAAGGAATCTCTGAAGAGCAAAACCCACGATCAAGACCTCAGAATCGCTGTCTTGTCACCAACGATATCAGAAAATGGAATTAACAATAGATGTTAAAACTATATTGTAAACTGCTGAGAGCAACATGAAATGTTAGAAAACAGCTCAACCAAACTTTCATGCATTACACTGTCTTTGTAATTACATGTGCACCATCAATTGGTTCAGGTGCATTAATAGCTGTAATAATCAATGTTGTGAGTTATATGAAGATATTATAAATTATAAAATAAAACTTCAAGCCTTTCTTCATAAATTTAATATATAGATCATGCTATATGTACATTTCGATTACGATGTAATCATCTACAGTAGCAAATGCTAACTAACTCTAAAATCTAAGGCTGAAGCAAACATAACGGAAATTTTTTAAGAAACATTTACGGACTTGTGATTTATGAGATAACGGTAACCAATTACACTTCTAAGGGCAAAAAAAGGACAACTTGTGAAATTTGCAGGTCAGTTATTCTGAAGTTTAAATTAAATCTAGTAAACGGTTATTTAATGGTGACAAATCAAAATTTAAAAGGTCGTTTCGTGTTTTTTCATTTCAATTGCTTCTAACATATTTAAATTATATCCGTTACTTGCCTTTAGAAGTGAAAGGTTATGGGTATTGAATTTATGACCTGTATCTGCAAAATGGGCAGCCAAAGCGGATTTGTCAATATTAATATTTTTGATATGATAGGTGTGCTCTTTAAATCGCGTAATTATTTTTCTCTTAGTTTGGCCAATATATTGTTTGGAGCAATTATTACATTTAATCTGGTAAATGCCTGATTTGTCATTATCATTTTCTTTATCCAAGGTGTTGCCGAGTAAAGTTTTCAAATTGTTTTTGTTATTTGAAAAAGCTAAGTCAATATTAAATTTTTTAAATAAATTTTTGAATTTTCTTTCTATTTTTGGGTGGTAAGTGAATTTTGTTTTTTGAACGCCAAAAAACACAAATTCACTTACCACCCAAAAATAGAAAGAAAATTCAAAAATTTATTTAAAAAATTTAATATTGACTTGGCTTTTTCAAATAACAAAAACAATTTGAAAACTTCACTCGGCAACACCTTGGATAAAGAAAATGATAATGACAAATCAGGTCAATTTCAAGGTCAACTCCCCCCACCACTTTATTTCAAGGCCAAGGTCATGTAAAGTAAAATGAAAGAATCAACATATGTGTAAATTCATTTATTTACAAACAATAATATAATAATGGATTTACAAAATTACAACATAAAATGTATGACTAACGTATGGTATTATAATTAATCGACCAATATATGAAGAAGTATGCATGAGTAGTTTAGTAAAAAATGAAAACAAAGTAAAGCATTGTTATTCCCTTTATTAAAATTATACATGAGAGTATTCACATACATAAGAAAATAACCAGCACTAACATTCTAAGTAGTCGGCGATCCTCCAGACTTCTGCAGTTGCCAGCCACATCAACACCGTCGAATTTACTGTTCAATAGTCCCATAAGTTTTTCCAACTCTTCCGTGAAGCCATTAGAAGCTTGTACGTTTTTCAAGTGATTAGCAAACTTACAATTTTTTGACCATCGAAGGTGTTCAGAGAGTGGATCATCACACGACTCCCAGTCAAAAATTCGAATTCCACAATGGAAACATTGCACATCGTCAACACCTTCATGAGTGCGAAAGAAACCTGCGGTTGCGAGCGATTCCGGAGTTTGAGTCTTAGACCAATTATTTTTGAATGTTCGCAAACGTTCCGTAAAGGATTTGAAGTGGGGTGTACTAGCCTCGAAGAACATTTTGTTATAGATGTCGACAACTAAGTGGGTGAACCCAGCGCAAACGCAGAATTTATATTACTCGAATCTGAATGGGCGGGGCCATATTCTTCAAGGATGATGGGTGTGGGGAGTAAGGACACCTTGAGGTTAAGCTCATCAATAATAGTAATTATAAGAAAAGTTTTTGTAAATGTTTATTAAGTAATTAATGACGGATCGGTCCAATAGTATGACACATTTACAAGGTCGCTATTCATATATCTCTGCATGTAGCGCAGTATAGGTTGTATAACCTTCTGACGAAAGCAATCGTCTAAGGGGTTTGTGATGTAGGCAGCATCGGTAGTTAAGGCTACCGTTTCATCAAGATGTTCGCCGTTTAACCCTATAGAATATTGTATCGTTGCAACTACACGCAGCGATCGATATAGGTAATCCTCCTGGGCTTGTACAAACTCCTTAAACCTGCCGAAATAGTGGTCCCAATCCTCGTCGTCAACGAGGAGCGTCAGGTCGCTCCAATCGGGGGAGTAGTCCATGTCGTAAACTTTCTGTGTATGTAGAAAAAACATTTTAAAACAAATACCAAAGTCGCTATGTTTTGTACAGAAGGTGACCTCGAACAAATATGATCAATAACAAATTAGATGGACTCACCTTAATACCTGTCTCGAAGAAGACGTTCACCACAAAGTACCCACAGTAGTGCAGCTGGTAGTGCGAACATTGGATGGAAAAATGCAACCTCCTCAGTGTGTTCTAGCAATTGTGTTGTAGCACAAAGTAGAACAATCGACACAATTGCAAATAACCACCGCAAAAAAGCACCAGCGCCGCACAATTCAACTTCAAATTGTAAATTCACTTTAGTTCTTTGAAACGCCATCGACACTGTGAATGTGGTTCAATCAATGCGTATACATATAAATACTACATTCTGTAGAGAGATCGGCTTTCAAGGCCGAGGTAAATATCAAGGTCTCCAACTGCCACCCCCACCACCACCACAAGTGTATAACCTTGATCAATTCATACATATACAGGCAGTGCAGCTTCAACGACCAGTGTATTTTCAACAGCGTGACAAGTGCGAATAGTGTAATTTGCGTGTGATGGTAAATTTATTAAAGTCAATAGAAAATGTTCAAAACCAGGCGAAAAACAAACCAGTGGAAGTTGCAAGTCTAAACGCAAACAAAAAACTAAGACCTCATCCACTGCTTATAAACCAAAGAACGTATCCTTTGAATAGGTCCAAAACTAAATTCGCAGCTGTGGGTTTGTGTGGTTACGGATCATTTTCGCCAGTGGTTGAATTGAGTGGACTCAAGAACGATTGGATAATTTTCGATGAGTTGGAATGGAAAGTTGTAGTTGAAAATAAAAATCTAATAGCGAGTTATTTTGCCGCAAGTGATTTGCAACTTAATGCGGTAGCCATAAATCAGACAAAAAGAATATGTTTTCAACGTATAGGAATCAACAAGGTTATAACCGTGCAGGATCAGGATGGTTGTGAAATTTATCTGGGGATCGAGTCTCTGCAGGAATTGTGGCAACTACTACCGTTAATCGAATATCGAATAGATATATTGAAGAGTTTGGAGTTTGGCAAATTTTATTCCAGCGTCGTAAAAGGTGTCGCATCCTTACCCGGTGATGTGAAAGAAAATATTGGGAGTATTCTACATGATTTGAACATAAAATCAGAAACCGTCTTGTGCATGCTGGAAATGTTAAGATTTGGTGAACAAATAATAAGGTGTGATATTGAAATGATAAGTTTTGTGAATTTTTCCGAATCAAAGAACTAGTTAAAATGTGGATGTCTTATAGAGAAGCATCGCG
This sequence comes from Ctenicera cuprea, assembly GCA_958336395.1. Classification (NCBI taxonomy): domain Eukaryota; kingdom Metazoa; phylum Arthropoda; class Insecta; order Coleoptera; family Elateridae; genus Ctenicera; species Ctenicera cuprea. The sequence goes on along the minus strand of OY284491.1, from coordinate 46,937,985 downwards.
AGTGGCAGCTACGGATATAAAGTCGGCAGTTACAAGAGCTCAAAGTACATTTAACGATTTAGCGTTTGACTGCAGTCACGAAAGTGTATACGGCCTGGGACGATTTGGAACGGATGCTGAACTTGCAACATCTGCAAAACTTTATAGTGATGCGGAAGCACTTTGTGAGAAATATTTAAATGGTGCAATAAGTGTTAGTTGTCTTGTGGCTAAACTGGATTCTATGAATTTGGAGGAGCATACTGAAAGAATAAAAGAATTCATGAAAATAAATAAACAACGATAATGGTTGTGAAGGTGCAATTCGACATGTCGAAAAACAAAATTCATAACATGGTGGTATGGCGATATGCATATGAGCGGGCTAGAAGAGGACATTGGCAAAGTGTTGCATTAGACAGATGTAGGTTTCAAAGAAGAATTGTAGAGACACATAAAGTGCTTGCGGATATTTTAAATTGTGAGCATCGGAACTATATATATATATATTGAACGCTTTTTATAACTATAATTAATAATGTATGCTCGACTTTGTTTAATGTATTCAATGTATTTAGCATAGTATTTTATTTTAAATGAGAATGTATTTTAAACAATATATATCTTATTAATTAAATCTGAATTTTATTAAATGAAACTAGTAAGTACATAAAAAAAGTTTATTTATTATTGCATTACATAATGTTCGTATAAATGATAAACATTAGACAAAGCGCAATAACATTGAGATTTTAAATGATGCATGCAAGAAGGTTTTGAAGGAGATAAAGCAGGATGCTCTTCAATTTCAATGATATGTTTGCTGGTGTAGTTTCTTAGGAATTTCACCTTTTCACGGCCCTTTACGTACACAACGTCGACATCTTGAACAATTCGTTGCAAAATCTGAGGAAACAGGAAAACGGGTGTAAATCCTTCATTCCAATGAATACAATGATGATTATGCTTCAACCAGTTTGCTTGTTGTTGAAAATGTTGAGGTAATGTAGAAAACGGAAACGGCGCTCTGAAGATGTAATGCGAAATGGTGTTTCCATCATATGCCGCTAATTCCTTTGGCGAAAACGTTTTTTCAGATATCTTGAAACCTTGCACATCGACTATGACAAACATAGTGCTCGATATTCAGTTTAGGTCGATGTTGTTCCTTCCAAGGCTGGAACTATATTGGCAGCTAAAGTTTACAGCTGTTTAACGGCTTTAGTTAGGGCGTTGTAGGTAAACACCCGATCATGCAAAACCAGACAATACGCTGTTGTATTGTCAGGCACGTTGAATGCCGTTTCAAATTCCAATCTAAACACGACAGCATTTGCCTGTAGGTAATCTTTTTGATTTGAGCAATCCACAACAATTAGAGGTGCTCTCATTTTAAATTCATCTAGGGTTAGGAGAGGTTCGTCATGTTTGTTATAGTAAGCGGATTGGAAGTGGGAATACATTTCGTACAGAGTAGCGTAATGATTGTTTTCGAAATTGATGTTTAAATTATCATAAGGATATCTTTCAGTGTTTAAGTAAACTCTGATATTTTCAATATTGCAATGATCAAATTCACTCATATTTTTGCCAATGTTTCCAGAGCGATCTGTCTGGAAACCCACTATGACATGTCGAGGAGTTTGCAATTTTGTGCTGGTAGCGATGGCGTGGGAATGCCGAGTGTTTTGGTGTAGGCCAGAGAGGATATGCAGTTGCCAACTTCTAAACGCTACTTGTGTGTCAATATTCTTATCTATATATTTTGTTAACGATAGTTCTTGAGCAAGCCCCGCAGTAATATGAGGAACTTTCCAATACATTTTATTAATCGTAACTTTGATGTCATCCTTTTCTGTTGAACTATGCACAGCGTCATTATCAGTATTACTTCGAATCAAGACCAATTCTTGTCTGATATTTAGTATAACCTTTCCATAATCCTCAGCAAACCCGAGCAACATCCTGAGGGGTATGCAGACATTAAAATTACCGGAGGCGTCGGTTATGCCGCTGTTGCCTTCCGGAAGCCATCCAGCGTTTTGGAGCTTTTTAACATCGTTGGAGGTGTAGGAAACATAGCCTTTCATAGTAGATGTTATGCCTGGTTTAGTTACCGAATCAATTACAATACCATGCATTTCATATCTGATTTCGCTAAAAAGATGAGCTACGCCATTATTTACAAATTTAGCGGTTGTAGCTTCCCCCGTTTTCTTTTTTAGGCTTCCTTCAATGTATAAGTGGCTGAAACCGGGAAGAGTAGACATATCCTCTTGAATCGGAATTCGAATTTCGTCATTGTTGTCGAAGCGATTAGTGTAGGGTTGACGAGTGTGTATTTGGTTGCTGACAATAGAATTGTCAACAAGAACTTTTTCACCAATATTCAAAATACTCATTGTAGCAAATCAAAGCCTAGAGATTTAAGAAATGCTTTATTCTTCTTTGTCAACTGGTCGACGGCTGATCTCTTACTGACCTTGGGACACCTAGCATGCGGCTTGTTATACTCTTTTCGGGCCGTAGAAGAACTGTCGATGGTATAGTTGCGATAATATGGACTGAATGTAAAACCCATTATACCTTCCTCAGATGTAAACCAACCGTTATGGTTTCTGAACTGAAACTGATCGGTTCATCGTCTTGATCAAGTATTTTAATTGTGATGTTGGTAATTGTTTTTGTACTAATCGGTAGATAAATAACTGGATTTGGAGTCTCCACTATTTTAAAGCCTGACGGTACGGTTGGAAAGAATTGGTGAATTATGTGGCCCGATTTGCCGTTCTTATAAGATCCCAACGAGATATTGCAATGTATTAAAATGGAATTTATTTTCATTATCTTAGTTATATTTTCAGATATAACTAATTTATTTTTTGGATATTTTAATTTATTGAATCCTAGCAATTCTCCTATCGAATTTTCGGACGTGAAATCTATTTCATGAGAAGCCTTAATCTCCGTTTTCATAGTGCTATTATTCCCGTGTAGTAAAACGTATTCTCTGTCAATTGGATTTAGTTGAGTTTGTATATATGCATTGATGTCATTAATTTCATAAGCTCCTTCCAGTATCGCAATATCCGGTCGTCCAGCAAGTGTAAAAACATTCTTCGGTTTAGATATGTTTGGTATAGTATTGTATGACTCAAAAGTAAGTAAACCCATAACGTATTCCTGGTCTTCGTCCAAAAAAATTGGTGGATTGAATTCCGCACTTAAAACTGATGTATTTCCGGTAAGCGTAAATATGGTAGACATTGTAAACGCTATATTCAAGAATTCAACGCGCACTGAGGATAAAAGTCAGTTGGCATTGTTATATAAAAACTGCAAGCAGAGATGGCCGAAATTGTACGAATTTAAGTTTTGATACCGATCAAAGTTGTATGTAATGTTATTCCTGCTACCGTCGCTGCGAAAATAACGTATTAATTCGACTGGTGGTTTTAAATTTCCTATGCTATCAAAGTATGCAACGTTTAAACCGCGCTTTACGTAGGCAGTCCAGTGGGTGCCTTCACCTATTTTATCGTCTAGGTTTACTACGCCCGATTCGTTCTCATGAATCTTTGAAGGTAAATCATTGCGCATGTAAACCCCTCTGAAATGCGGAATTTTTAATACCTTAGCATATTTCACCAAATCAACGTTCGTTAACGCGCGTTGCGGCAGCTTTATAGTTAGTTTTTTGGCTGATACGGTCTCAAATATAATCCGAATCCTCTTTTATAGGGCCCCAAATACAATCCTTTCCCGAGAGCGACAGCTTCCATTGCTTTGTTATGCCGCTCCTTTTCCTTTAGATCTTTTGCTGCAGCTTTAGCATCTCCAACTGCTTTTGCAACAGCTGCAGCTCCACCACCTAAAGATCCAAGAGCGCTCAAAGCGGCAAATATCGGTATAAGTGGTAAAATACCTCCTGTTTTAGGAATTTTAATTATTCTCGTTTTTGGCTGGCGAATTTTCTTTTTCCTAATGGAACTTAGAGCCAATTTTGCAGCTTTCATTAAATCAGATCCCTTATTACCTTTAATTCGGCTTCGAGCGCGGGTTACGGCACCCGTAAAGCTAATAACACCGCCTAACCGTTTTCTACCGGTTCTTCGGACACGCCTCTTTCTTCGCAGAGCGCCCATGCCGAGTTTGGTTTTACCTTTCATAATTCCTGTTATGGTTAGCGCAGCAGTTTTCTCACCAATTCCAGCTTCTTTTGAACGAAAACGTTGCCACGCTTTTCCTGCAAGGACTTTATCAGCTTCGTGCCGTTTCTGAAGATCTTGGTGTTGGGAATATGCAATATCGTGTTCTTTGCACGCTTCGTCTAAAGGATTAATTCCTTGATCGCCTCGTGCAAGCCGTTTTTTTAAAAGCGTGCCAGGCCCGCAAAATCTATAGCCTGGGATGTGTAATTCAACGGGCAATTTATTTATGAGTGTTTAATACACCACAACCTCTCCTCGCAACTGCTCGACGGCGAATACCCTCCCTCTGTTCGTAAACCTGCATATTAAACTACTTCGTTCGATGGCTTAATTGAAACTGTAAAGACGACTTAAGAAAGTTTATATATATAATTTCGATTGCTCCAACGTTTCCGTTAGTGTGTTACGTGTTTACTGACAAGAGAGGTTCCACAATGAAGAAATTTAAAATTAAAAAACAAAAGCATTCGCTACCAATCGCAAATCACGATGCTAGCTCATTGACAAAACAATATCAAAAGCATAGCGTGTTATTGGGAAACGGATGTAAAAGAGGGCTTGTCGTGGGTCGATCTAATTGCGGTAAAACTAACTTAATGATTACTTTGTTAGAACATCCCAACGGTTTACGATATGAAAATGTATATTTATTTTCGAAGACGTTGGAACAGCCGAAATATAATTATCTGAGAAAACTACTACATCCTATAAGAGAAATCGGTTTTTACGAATACAATGATGGTACAGAGATATTACAGCCTAAGGATGCAAAGCCTAATTCCGTAATTATTTTCGATGATGTCGTCTGCGATAGTCAAAGTATAATCAGGGATTACTTTTGTTTTGGGCGTCATAGAAATATAGATTGCTTTTACTTATGCCAAACGTATTCGTCTATTCCAAAACAGCTTATTAGAGATAATGCAAACCTTATTATTGTCTTTCAGCAAGACAAAACCAATTTAAAACACATACACGACGATCACGTAAACGTGGATATATCCTTTGAGCAGTTTAAGGATTTATGCGCCCATTGTTGGAACGATAATTACGGATTCTTAGCTATAGACAAGGATAGCGAAATAAATGCTGTAAGATATAGAAAAGGCTTCGACAGTTTCTTCCACATATATGATTAAAACTTACCAAAACCTCTTAGTGGCCGATAGGCAACAGCAAACGTAAGATGGATAAACGTTTGGTAAGCGAACTGCTTAAAACTAGGAAAGCTGTAAAACGTAAATATCAAAGTTTAAAGTCGGACTTGGCCCAATCCCAGTTTGAGCTTGCGGAACAATTTAAACCCATATCGCAACCCCTCAAAGAATTAATATCAACTATTAAAACTGAAGGATTCCAAACCAGGGATATACAAAGTAAATTAGAGACCCCCGAACTGAAGAAATCGGTGGAACAATTGACACCTATACAGTCGCGTAAAAAGTCTGAAACTCGCCAACCATCGTTTCTAAACGCGGAGGTTATTGCGGAAGCTTCTCCAGAAGAGGAATTGCCAGATGATGAATTCGAAGAAGAAAGAGAAATACAACAACATGAGCAAAGCGTGCAGGAGGCTGCGAAAACCGTTCAAGAAATGATGAGGCCTGAAATTATGGATGAGTACTTAGAGCAGTATAAGGGTTTGGCTAAGCAGTATATTGAAGAGATGATACGTGACACCAAAGACAAATTTGATGTACAGTACGGTGTGCGATTTGATATTGAATCGGACAAATTTGCTATAGGTAATAAAGCGCTGGACTTCGATGGGGAAGATATGTTTATAATGGATGGTAGAAATAAGGTTGCATACAAAGGGACGCCTGGATTCTATGAGTTGATGTTTAAAAAGAAACCCGTAGGATATACTAAAAAGGACGAAGAAAATTATAGAGATATCGTTAAGCGTTCAGCAGCCAATCATAAAAATTACGATCCTGCGGAACAAATACTTGGCAATGCGGGGAAAAAATATAAAAATGTTGTTCGCCCTCTCATGATCGGCAAACCGCCGCGGCGAGGTGCCGGACTCCTAAGTGTAAACAACAAAAAGGTTGAGTTTATTCCCTGGAAAAAACCGAACACGCTAGTGGATAGATTGCGAATTTTAATAGCGTCACAGTTGGCTGGGCATACCGGCCATAATAACGAAATTGTTAGTATCATTGACGCCTTAAAGAAAGCAAAAATTATTAGATAAGTTGATCAATAAATGAGGCTTGCAGCACAACTCATCATCACATTCCAGCCAACTTTCAAAGTGGGATGAATGAATTAAGCGATTCCAATTATCACATAATAACAAATAAATAGCGGGTTTCGTTTTCCAAATAATCCATAGTGCTCTAGGAAGTAGCTGAAATAACTCAAAAGAGATGCCGATAGATAAATTTGGAAGACATCTACACCAGCATCATCGAAGAGAGGAGGCTGCGTCCAAATTGTTCCTCGTTGAAAGCATATCCGGACTACAATACGAAACAGTGATAACCATTATAGCTGTGAAAACTACTGCCGATGGCACCTTTTCTTTGTGGGGGGGATTAACAGAATATTCATGCAACTTTACATCGGGAACTATTGAACGAATTAACCTGCACCCGTCCGAAGCGATAGTTTCAGTGAATAATGTCGATTACAAGAGTTCCGAACTAATTGGTGTAAAGTTGAAATACGGAGACATATTAAAATTTCGTTCCCCGACAAAAAGAAACGTGGTGGCAAGTTTGTCTTTTGAAGCAGTTATTAAAATGCCTCTAATCTACAAGAATGCTGCAGTCTAACATTGTCTGTATAAAGAACACCTCACCGCTAGATACTTACTTGAATCTAAACATGAGCGTTGATGACATACTGCCGTATGAGCAAGTTGAATTGGTGGAAAACCCGGAATTATACTACGAGCTTGAAGTAATTGTTCTATCGGGAAGATTTCATGAACAGTTAGGTGTTGCGGTATTTTATACCAGAAATTATTATAAATTTAGCGTAACCTCTGGAATTATCTCAAATGTAATTGTTTATCCGAAGGATTTGGCAATCGCAATCAACGGTATTTGGTATAACGACATATCGCAAGTAATAGGAACTAGTGTCAAACTGGGAGATAAATTGGAACTCAAATCAAAAAGCGGTTTAAAAGGGGGGCATTTCATTTTGTGCCGTTTGCAACTGCAAATTCCACTTATAAATTAACATGAAGGTGAATAAAACCGTTAAAGAGGAAGTTGTTGAAGAATTACACAAACCAGCTAGAAAAAATTTTAAGCGGCGACGGGTGATCATCAAGGGGCTAAACGATTTATTCCAAGCCGATTTAGTCGAAATGATACCTTACGCGCAAGTGAACAAAGGATATCGATACATTTTAGTAGTGATTAATGCATTTTCGAAATACGTTTGGGCTTATCCCGTCAAGCGAAAGACGGGCAAAGCTGTAACGGAAGCGATGAAGAAGGTGCTTACATCCGCCAAACAGCTTCCTAAAAATCTGCAAACGGATATGGGCAAAGAGTTTTATAACGTAGACTTTCAAAATTTGATGAACAACTTCAACATAAACCATTACAGCAGTTATTCCAATCTAAAGAGTAGCATAGTAGAGAGATGTAATCGTACTCTGAAAAACATGATGTGGAAACAGTTTAGCTTACAAGGATCTTATAAGTGGTTAGATCTGTTGCCAAAAGTGGTAAAGCAATATAATTCAAGGAAACACAAAACAACAGGATATAAACCTGAAGATGTTAATCAGAGGAATGCTCGCGAAATTCTAGAAAAAGCGTACAGCCACACAAAAACGGTAGATCCCAAGAAACAGAAATTTTTTGTAGGCGATCACGCAAGAGTTAGCAAGTATCGCGCAGCATTCAGTAAAGGATACACTCCCACGTGGAGCAATGAAAATTTTAAAATTGCAAAAGTTCGCCTGACGAATCCGACAACCTACATTTTGGAAGATGAAAATCGCCAATCAATAAAGGGAGGATTTTACGAGCACGAACTGCATAAAACGAAGCACCCCGACATCTATCTGGTAGAAAAAGTTGTTAGGAAGAAAGGAAATCAGCTTTTTGTGAAATGGTTAGGTTTCGATAATAGGCATAACTCCTGGATATCTAAGAATGATCTTGTATAATTATCCGCAATGTATGCACCATTTTTAAAATAAAAGACTTTGCCATACACAGTTTTCAAAAAATTGTAATAGAAATCATACATTACGGTTTTCGATATATCCAGAACAGAAAATCCGACATAACACGGTTTGTTATAAAACACCGAAGTTCTATTCATTTGTATTGCAACTAAATTTTCACAAAACACGACCAAATCTTTAAAATTTGCTTCAGAAATTAAATTTTCCGCTCCAGATCTTTTACCGATCCTCTCCCAATGGCTAAGCAACTTTACGTTGACCCTTTTGTCCACGTTCTCCATCGTTTTTCCGAATACGCTGTTGTTAATACCCTTGAAAAAGTTTTTCTCAAATTCGTTTTTGGATTCGTTGCGTAATTTTGTGTTTAGGTGGATATAAGACCTCAACCAGGGGGATTGATTGAATTTCAGTATTCGATGAGTTTTTGTCAAAACCATACCCGCTTCTAAACATTGCTTTAAATTCCGGTAATGAATGATATACTTTTTCTTATCAAATAAATTTGGAATAAGTTTCGGAGTTTTAAATTTCCCATTCGGAGGAACAATGAGTTCGGGACAAAATGGCAACTCGTTGTGGTCATCGTGTAAATCTTGCGGGTAATGCAAATCTACTTCCAACATGTAACCCGTATCTGACTCGTCGAAAACGTTAAAGCGCTCAATGTCCTCGTCGGTCAGCCAAACAAAATTACCCCACGGCAAACACTGACGCATTGCGTAGCCATAGAGATTGGTTGCATCTAAATACATAATAAAAGAGGTGGGTTTAGCGGGATCGACATTACCGATAAATTCGTTGTTGGCAACAGCCTTTCTACTCACACACGTACTCACCCCCCCGCGAATACCCTTTTTAACAAAATGAAGCATATCCATGTCAGTCAACAGTTCCAACTCTACACCGCTGTGTTTAAGCATAGCGTCCCAACTTAAACCGGGCGATGTGTAATAATGCGTCGGGTCCAATTTATAGTGCTTCAAGCATAGAGTTCGAAAGTTTTCAAAGACGTCGGTCAAAATTAATACGTCAGATGTCAGGTAGACATCAGAGTAGTCGCCCAAAGTTTTGCATTGAAACGTTTGCCACACGTCCACAGCTCGATCGTAATCTGTCTGCGTTATGTGCTCATCGTTCAATGGATCGTAAAATTGTTCCATGGTGGGTAAAGACGGGAGATCTAATTTAGAAAAGGAATCGACGTATGAGTATGGAAACACACCCTTTTGTCTCATTAGTTCAAACTCGGCGCCATGACCAAATCGTTTTTGAATTTCTACACACTTGTCTGTAGACAAATTCTTTGCCAATTTTGCCAAAGAAGAAGTCATAAAGCGAAAGCTGTCCACGAATCTCATACTTACAAAAATTTTGTATTTTTTTCCATTATTACTAGTAACTTCATCAACCAAAAGACGTTTACCAAACGATATGTATTTCTCCTTATTCTGAGGAATAACGTCGATTTCTTCCTTCTTTAATGCCAACTGTTTCACAAAAAGGCGCGAATCGTAATTTAAATTATGAAAAAAAATTGGGATGAAATTTGGAATATTGTAATTTACATTGCAAATGGAATGGGCGGCTCCCCCATAGTCTCCGGTCAAGTAGTCGTGGTCCCTAACCTTAATGTCACCGCCGTCTCCGAAAGGTTGATCGCATATATGACAGGAAACGGCGTTGACATAATTTTGAATTTCTCGCGCAGTCAAAAGCTTCATCGGTACAACGTGCTTCAAATGGTTGGAATATAAATTTCGAACGTCCCTTTCCAAACGCTCCATAAACACCTCAACAGTATTTTCACCACGATAAATTTCGAATTTTGAAAGACTGTCGTCATACGAACACTTAATGAAGTATGCAAAGGAATGTGGCTGGTGTTCACACGTCGTAACCGTAAATGTCTTTTCAGGATTTGGCTCCGCTGCCGCAACAGGTTTCAAAATCGTTTCGAAATCGGCATAAATTACAAAAGGAACTGTCATCTGTTTGTGATAGTTTTCGAATTTAAGAATATTCTGCGGTCTACGTCGACCAAGGCGATCCGTTACAAAATCTGTAGAGGGTAATTTTGTGTACACGTGATTACAGTCAAAACGACAATGATTTTCCAATTGATGTTTGGAGCGGCAGTAATGCAGGCAACCATCGCAAAAATGTTTTGCGCCATTTTTAGCAGTTATTTGTTGGGACACCAATCGCGACAAATCATGAATGTAACAGTAGTGATTATTACCCTCCCTATCAGTTATAAGTAATAAATTTACATGCGCGCGATTCTTATGAGGGGAGTAGTACAGAGGTCCTACAATTTCATATTTCATAACGTTGTCAACCAATACTTCTTCCATACCGTACACATTAACAGAAAGTTGCGGATTATACTTTTCGAATTTAGAAACATCGCGCAGCCTTACCGGAAATTGAATGTCTTTGAATGTCAGAAATTGACGACAATCGGGGTAGGAGCTGGTTCGGTTAGACGGTCCCACAGGTTCCACAATACCCGAAGTCACCGCCCAACCGAAGCAGAACTCATCTTTGTTTTGGACATTCACAACAGCTTTCTTGCGCTGAATCTCTCGCGGGAGCGGAATGTACGAGGAGGCTCGAAGCGGATTGTACCTGTTAATATTGACATCCACATACAACAGTTGCTTCAAAGTCCAACCTGCAAAAACAAAATAAATTGCGTTAATATGGTAAAACGGGGGGATCACCAATGTTAATTTTACCCGACTCCCGCTCCTGAAATTCGGACACCTTTTCGTCCAGTACTCCAGTAAAATTATCATATAGTTGGCTCAAGTCGTTTCCAAAAGTTGCAATTTCATTAACGGTGTTAAACGATTTTATATCTTCCAAATCTTTAGATTCCAAAATAAAATATCCAAACAGTTCCAAATTACATTTAACACACTTAAATTCCATCAGTTTTCTTTCGATTAGAGGTACAATTTTGATTTTCAACTCATCCATAAATTCAGCGACATTTACATGATAATTTACCGAAGTCACTCGATAACTGATAATGCGAGACTTGAAGGCTGATCGTAGGGCTACCACCCCTTCCTCCAACGTGGGAATGCCTGATCGCGTAGTGTGACGATTGCTCCGCAAATGACCGATGTAGGCGGTTCGCGAAACGTTTTCGTCACACACATCACAGTATCGCGTCGGGCAGGGTTCTGCAAACAATAGGTTGCAAATTTTATATGACCATTTGAATCGTCGGGATATACCTAACCATTAGAGGCATTGCGCTTCACTCTTTTAGCGGGGGGGGGGGGGGGGGGGTCCGGCTGCAGCAGCAGCAGCAGCAGCAGTTTCCGGCGCAATCCTCATTCCTAAAAGTAGTAAGAATTATTTTAGCAAATCCTAAATTCACTTACAAATGCACTTACCGCTGCTAGATGGGGGCAAGTCTGTCTTTGATGGCGGACCAAATTATACTTCCTGGTGAAGCGTGTCATACATCCGTCGCACCTGAACATACTAATGCGGCACCTATAATCGCTTTGGGAATTATAAATATACTGCTCCTAGCAACCCACACCGAGTATATTTATGCAACTAAACTCGGTAAGGGCATCCAGCTGGTACGACGGGGACGTTGAGCAACACCAGCCTGGAGGGGATGGGGATTAGGTTATTTGTTACTGGCCACATTTAGTTAGTAAGACTACCTACATTTACACACCTGCCAGCACCCGAAGTAATTTTGCTTTCTCACCAATCTCCTCCAACACTTCACATTTCTGCTTTACGAGCGCCTCTTTGGACCGCTCGCAATTTGATATTGCCTGCAAAACCTTGCTGTGGCCGCTACCGATCTTACCGATCAACTCGGAGATGGTTTTCTGAAAGTCGATTTCTTTTTCGTGCAATGCGACGAGGGTGTTTTGCAACGAAGCAATTTCGGCTTTCAGAACATTCCAGCGATTTACTCTGGCTGCCAGCAGGTCCATCTCTCTCTCTGCCCTCGTAATATTGTTTTGTGATGGTGCAACATCATCATCATCTTCGTCATGTTTGTCACCACCCTGTGACAAACATTACGACTGCTGACGCATCGCACCATCACCCACTTGTAAAGATGGAGCTGCAGTTGGAATGGCAGGTTCCACATCAACCACCATCTCCTTCACAATTACTTCCGCGAAAAAATGCGGCGGCGCAACCTGTGCCCCACCCGACGGTTTTATAGCCTCAGCACCGCACTGTAAGGTAGGGGGGGCTACGATGCTGAGGCTACACTATCGTCAATTGTTATGATGCTATACGCGGGGGCAATTGAAGTTGCCGCAAATTGGGGAGTATTGAGGTCGGAGTTTCGACCAGAAGGCACATCAATGTTTGCTAACAACTCATCGATGTCGTTCCAAGCAGGATCATTAAACTCTGCTGCACCAGTATCCAAATCGAATTCCGCCAACCGTATGGCATCCAAATTTTGCAAAACACTTTTTGGACCTGAATTGCTGTTTTGTGTCTGAAGCTCCTCTCTTAAAGTTTGGGTAGATAATTTATTTATAATTTTGCTATCAAAATTTTGAGATTTTTGGGTGCTGGTTGCAGTTATTTCAGCAATCTTAAAAGGGCAATCCTCTTTTACTGCCCCAACACCCGTTTTAGTGTGTTGCTCGATAAATTTTTTGAAATCAAATTTAGGTTGTTTCCGCGGATTTTTACTTGTTAGATGTTTTCGTAGAAGGCTGCCGCCCGACACGTCCTTCTTATTTACAACAAAGTCCTCCTCCCCGTCGGAAATGTTTTCATATTCCGGGCGTGCCGGGCGTGCAGGTTTAATTGTAACATTGTGCAAAACTTTAATTTTATTAGTTTTGGATAATGGTTTAACCACCTTGCCGGAGGAGTTCGGCTTTGGGCAGACACAGAGTTTAACGTTCCCTCTTCCAGCCTTCGTGAGCGACAGCTTCGAACCTTTCGGCCCCTTCAACAGCGCACCACCACAGACACCGCACACAGTAACACTTGAAGCACCAACCATATTGTTCGCGATCGAAACGTGAAGTGACGCTCCTCCGGTTTGTCGGGGTACTATACTTTCATCCCCACTCTGTTGGCCTTGATATCAAGGTTAAGTAGTAGTGGGGTAGTAGTGGGGGTAGTAGTGGGGGTGGCCTTGACATCAAAGTTTGGAGTAATAATCAGGCTGACCTTGAGCAACTTTCTATAACTTAGAAAGTGGGTCTAACATTGTCAAGGTCGTCCTGAATGATGCTGAGCATTAAATGTATGGTTGGCAGAAATGTAAAACACCGCAGAACCCCGACCACGCCTCCGGAGTTTTGGAAAAGTTGTTTATAAGGGGGATTCATAAGATTTGCTGTCATTGCGTTGACAAAATGCTGTCCGTCGGTAATAGGTTGGCCGAGTGGTTTGATGTTCGGTTGTTAATGGAAAATCCCGCAAAACGATTAAACATCCGGCGCTTAACCCTTGAGAATAAGAATACCTTCTTCGAATTACTACGAACACCTGAGAAAAACCGCACACCTCAACAATTAAAGAATGCCGGCATCGTTAGGCCTGACTGGAGCTATGAAGATTTTATGTCTTATTGGTATGTTGTAGCCGACGATCACAAAGAATACTATTTGTCAAATGAGTTTCTGCAAAAGTGGCTTACGAAGGGTTACATATCCTTTAGAGATATTGGACATTCTAAGGACTGTGTAAACATCGACAAGTGTGGTGCGTGCGACGATAGGCTGTTTGTCAACATGTGCTGCGGTGTAGTGGACGAAGGTGATTGTTGTCTGGAAAACTGCTACCTACCTTATGCTAAATTTGACAACACTCACTTCTACAAAGCAACTATTGACAATTGCATATTAGATGGCGCCACAGCTTATAACGCATACTTTGATAAGTGTAACGAAAAAACTTACAAAAACTTGGGGTGGTTGGTATTGATTCTAACCTTTATAAATAAAATGACATGTTATTGAAATATAATGTTGTGCTTGCACACACTTAAAAATTTTATGAAACTTAATGCTAAGTTTATTAATAAATATAAAAAAAATATACACAACATAAATAATAATTGATGTCTATTCTTCTACCTCTTCATCACCCCGCTCCTCAAGTTGTAGTTCAACTGTTTCTGCGTCGAACAAATCCTGAACTTCTTGGAGACCTCGTCCAGCGGAGTCCCCGCGTTCAGAGCTGGGTCGTACTGCAGGAATCCTGCAGCTCCGTGGAAGAAGTTCTCCAGGTATTCCCGGAGTGGCTGCGAGAACTCATCTACAACAATTCCCACCTCAGGATCCATTCTAGGCAAAATGCCGTACTGATACATGTTCCGGTCAGATTCACTCGACAGGAAGACGCCGTGATTGGGATGGTAAAAGAACAACATGTTGACACTAAAGCTCGAACAGAACTGGGGCCAGTAGGTGTTCTTTAAGTCGAGTTTTGCACGGTGAATAATTTGACTCCAGACAGCGGTTGACCTCGGGTGATACTAAGAACCAATAAACGGAAAAAATGGAGGAGGGGGGGATTATAAGGGTTGGGGGGAGGGGGGCAGCGTTTTAAAACTTCGATCACACCGCTCCTTCACCCATTTTTCACCACCTCCACACATTTCCGCCGCCCCAATTGGGTTAAAATGAACCGGGTTGGGGGCACCTGCAACTTCTACAATCAGCCCCCGAATATCTTTCCACTCCCCCAATTATTTTTCCTTGGGTTGGCTGGGGGCGGCTCCAGTATAGTTTGCTACAAGGTTGAATAGCCTTAGTTTTCGTCGAGCACTTGAATCGTCAACATGTTATTCCTGTACGTCGCAGATGAAGCTATTTATCATGTGCTTGACAATGCGGAAACTCAGTTTAATAATTTTAATGAGCTGCCAACTAT
This sequence comes from Ctenicera cuprea, assembly GCA_958336395.1. Taxonomy (NCBI): domain Eukaryota; kingdom Metazoa; phylum Arthropoda; class Insecta; order Coleoptera; family Elateridae; genus Ctenicera; species Ctenicera cuprea. The sequence goes on along the minus strand of OY284491.1, from coordinate 46,922,742 downwards.
AAATCCGGAATTGAGCTTTGCGTTCCCCAATATTATTCATCCATTAAACACCGCCTTAGGTAACTTTTTTCGAGCTGAGTCCGGTTTCTTTTGCTATGACGCCAACACTCTCTACACAAAGAATCCGTACCAGTTCATTACCTTGGAACGATTTCCCGCACTGCATAATTTAAAATTGCGCGTTGAAACATTTGAGAGGTTTAACAAGTTGAAAATTGAAAATGAAGCTGAAACTGAAGAGGGGTGTGTGGATAAATAAGAAAAAGCTATTATTACCAGAGCACTTCCTCATTCTACATTGAACTGGCATCCCATCAACATGCTACCTATAAAATTTATAGTCGCTCTCGCAGCTTTTTACGATGGAATTCTGTTCGTTGCTGAACCGCCTAATTGTAGAAACGCATCTATTACCTACGGTCGCAGTGTTGTTAACAGTACGACTTGGCATAATATGGATAGTGCAGTTGTGGCGGGGATTCCTGTATTTAAAATACCGGTGCGAAATTTTACCGATAATGGTGTTTTAACATTCAAGATTAAATTCCACTATACCGCATACGCCGCAGATACTAATTGGCAAAGTATTCTGCTTAAGTCCAAAAAACCAGATGTGCTGCAAAAAACATTTATTGCGGATCAGAACAATTACTGTTGTATAACTACAGTTATCCTCGGTTTAGCTTTATTAATTGTATTGTCTATGTCTATTGCATACTTCTTCATATATTGGTCGATTAATTATAATACCATACGTTAGTCATACATTTTATGTTGTAATTTTGTAAATCCATTATTATATTATTGTTTGTAAATAAATGAATTTACACATATGTTGATTCTTTCATTTTACTTTACATGACCTTGGCCTTGAAATAAAGTGGTGGGGGAGTTGACCTTGAAATTATAGTGACCTTAAAATTGTACAGACCTTGAAATTGTAGTGACCTTGAACAGCGACCTTGATGTTCAAGGTCAAGTGGGGGGGGGGGGATGACCTTGAAATTATAGTGACCTTGAAATTGTACTGACCTTGAACAGTGACCTTGATGTTCAAGGTCAAGTGGTGGGGGGAGTAATGACCTTGTTCCAGAACTCCCCAACTTTATCTACTCTTTCCTTCTATCACTTTGAACCACCTGAGTTTTTCCATTATGGCTGATAAACGAAAACGTTCCAGATCTCGCAACTGGCTCAGGGTACTCGGATAGCTCCACGTCTGCTTTAAAGTTATAACCTTTTGAAGGCGGATAAGTTTTCCGTCGATCTTAACTAGGCGAGTTTTTATAACTTTAATTTCCGCCTTCAAGGTTTCTATTCGAAGTACTTTCTTATCTATCGCGCCAACCATACTTGCAGAAAATAAATTAAGAGAACTTGGTGGTGTTGTCGTTGGAGAAGACTGTGAAGTTCCATCGGCACCATCACCAAATAGTTCTAAGATAATTGCGTCAGCTGCTGCTGTAGGTGCAGTGACTCCGCGAAGTACAGCCTCTAAAGCTTCACCTGCAGAATGCTTGCTAACATTTGCAGGATTTTGTGGATGTATAATTTGCAAGCTTTCATTAGCGATCGAACTTTCAACAATTTGGATGCTTTCAAACATTTCCCTAAATCTTGTCGAACATAAATTATTAATGTCCTCCGAATTAAAATTTGTCGCGACACTACAAATTTCTTTGCTGGGCTTAACTTCCAAGCTACCCCGACGTTTTGGAGTTAAAAAATCCATCTCCGAATTCATACTCGCCATACCTAAATTATGAATGTCATTGGAGTTAAAATTTGTAGCGTCACTAAAAATTTCTATGCAGGGGCTAACTTCTGAACTGCCTCTGCATCTTGGAGTTGGAAACTCTATCTCAGAACTAATACATAAATCAACTATGTCAATTTGAGTACTAGTTGCTGAAATTTCATTTTCATTAAAACTTACTTTACTGTCCGGAACATTCACAAAGTCTTTTGCAACAGCCCGCGAAGTGCTAGCAACAGCCCGCGAAGTGCTAGCAACAGGATTGTTTGTTGCAGCTACATAGTGATTAAAATCAAACCGTGAAGCGGGATTTTTTAAATTTTTGTTTAATAAGTAATTCCGTAAAATACTGCTGCCTTCAACCTTCTCGTCTTCAGCGATATTCTTCACTTCTGAACGTTGAAGGCAGCGGGGTTGATTAAAAGCGTTTTTTAAGCAAGCATCTACAGGTGCAGCTTTACATACCTGAGACCCTGAGCTGGTAGATTGGGTACAGGCACACAAATTGTACTTCGTGGTTTGTACCTTCTTCAAAGAGAGCTTAGACCACCTAGGGCGGGCACCTCCTTCAAGATGGTCACAACGTAACACTACACCATCACAGAGCTGACACGTACGCGAATTAGCCGACATTATACAAATCAAGTGCACCGAACGAATGCTGACTTGGAACTGAACGCTTGTGAAATTTATACCTTGATCTTGCAAACCTTGGCCTTGTCGTTGACCGTCTAGACTTTGGAATGTGGTCAACCTTGGCCGCTTGGGTAACCGACCTTAAACTTATCTATCCCAAATAATTTTTTGACGTACATCCCAAATAATTTTGTCAGTCATCCACACCAAATTGAAAAAAAAATAAAAAAAAAAATAAAAAATAAAAAAAAAATAAAAAACAGCTTGGGTAAGACAAAATTTTCTAACTTAGGTTAGGTTAGATACAATTTTTCAAGGTTAGGTTAGGTTAGATGCAATTTTTCAAGGTTAGGTTAGATACAATTTTTCAAGGTTAGGTTAGGTTAGATGTGCAATTTTTCAAGGTTAGGTTAGGTTAGATACAATTTTCAAGGTTAAAAACCCGGTTTCAAGGTCACCCTGCAAAAAAAAATTCAATCGATCATTTGAAGACCCGACAATCATTACGTGAAAGTTCTATAAGGTGTAGACGTACCGATCGATAAGTTTAGAAGGCATAGTCATCAGAACCCTCAAATGTTTCGGCCCTGTAACGCTGTCTTTCCCTTCACTTTTAATGTCTTTGGTTTACCATGAACTAACTGATCATGCAAAACAAGAATGGGTGTGAATGTGCGTCAATTACCACTCCTAGTTCTTCTGGTATAAATAAGCCCGATCTTGGTTAAAGAAGTTAAGTTAGTTCTGATCAATAATCGAAGAACATCACTCTCTTAATTTCGACCACAATGGCTCAAAGAGTTACCATGTAAGTTTATATCTTTGTATTTAATTAATCGTTTGCTAATAAATATGCTTATTTTAATCATGCGTTTATTGCTCCATTCTACGATCCCTTTTTCAACCCCGTCACACCGCCTCTCGCTACAATAAACCCCCGAGGTGTGAAAAATGGCGGAGGTGCCGTTCTGACCTCTATTTTCAAAATTTTCAGGAAGGGGAGAAAAAATATATATATATATATACTTCCGTATATATTATTCTTAAAATGTTTCCATCATCTTTTAGTAATGACTTCACAAGGCAGTACGCTGAAACATAAATATAACACTAGGCAAAAAGTATTTCACCCTGATAGTAATGCCGGTAGTATTTTAAAACCCTCAGTTTCTGAACTAACCTCTGTTGTTACCCGTGAATTAGAGGAAATCGAAGGTGACGATCAATTAACGAAAACTTTACCCGTAGAAACAGATTTAGCCGAGGATATTTCTTTTTACTTGATAATTCCATTAAACTTACATATTTTAATAGCGAATCTAGTCAGGAAAGCTCTCGTTGCACGTCAGCCAACTCAATAAGTAGTACATCTAACGATACATTGTTGCAAGAAACAGTAATTGAACGCGAACAAATTAGTTCAAACGAACATTTTGAGAAAACTCTTATAGAACCAGAAATTAGGGAACAACTCGAACAAACCCATTATAAATTTCAAAATCCAGAAATTTACGTACCAGGGAAATCTAATGTCATGAGGTTTTTACAAAATTTCGAGCGATGTTCAGATAGTAATCGTTGGAGTGAGGTAGAAAGAATACAACATGTTGAACGTTTTTTAAATGGTTTAGCTCACGATTGGTATAAAGAATAGAAAGTCAATTTCTCTAGTTGGCACTATTTGTTGTAAAGGTATATATCTAGAGGGTGGATTACATTCCCTTGGTTGTAGATAATCAGTTTCTGGTGTAGGCTGACGTTGAGGTATTTCAGGAAGTTGTCTTTGAACAGGTAACATCGGTGAGGATAATATAAGAGATGAGGGACGTCGCATAGGTCGAAAAGGAACATTAGAAGGAATAACTGGATTTCTGGTGGGTGGAGTTGAGATAAGGGAAAGTTAATTTAGGAATTGTTTTTGAGTACGTTGATATAGGACATATCCAGCAATTGGGAGGGTAAAAAATACCATAAAGAGAAAACCAATAAAGTAAAACACTGTAGATGCCGTCGTGGTATTTATATAATAATAATAATAATAATAATAATGGATTTATTTCCTTTTAGTTACAGCCATACATAGAAAAAAAAATAGTGTATAAACAGTATTTATGGAAACCACTGGGTCACAGTTCAACTGAAGTGAGAAACTGCAGTTGTTTTCCCACTGCACCCAGAACAAAAAGAGATAGTTTAACATGAATAGAAAAAAATGCCTAATTGCTAAAAAAAATAATGCTAAAATAGAAACAAAATGTAAATTAGTATTTTTCTGTGACAGGCAATAAAACAACACAAGCAATAAAAAGAAAGAGAGATTATCCTGGTTAATGATCTTGGCAGTTCAATAAGTGTTGACGCAGTTTAGCTATAAACGAGTGTGCTGAACAATTTTTGATATCCTGAGGTATATTATTGTATACCTTCGATATTTGATAAGAGAAACCCCTTTCAAATAGAGAAGTGCGATGAAGTGGTGGAGTTATGGTAGATTTATGCCTTAAATTTAGATTATGAATATCGGTTCTAAATAAGATTTTATTGTAGAGATAAGCGGGAAATTTTTCTGTTACTATTTTATGGTAGAAACAAGCATCCTGCAGAGTTCGTCTATTACGCATATTAAGCCATTTCGACTCTCTAAGCTTGTGCGATATGTGCTCGTACTTTCCAACACCATGAATCAGCCTTAAACATGAATTTTGTACTCCTTGAATTCTATTGGCCGTGTCAACCGTTATGCTAGGGCCATAAACCTGAGAGCAATACGAAAAATGTGAGAGAACTAATGTTTCACAAAGCATGGATTTAATTTCAGATGATATATAAGATCTATGCGGATAGATAAGTTTCATGTTAATGAACGCTTGTTTAATGTAATTAGAAACTTGTTGATTATACCCAAAACTGTTATCCATGATAAGTCCCAGGTTCCTGGCCTCAGCAATAACGGGTATTGTGATATCATTAATCGTTAAGTATATTTTGCTTTCCAGTTTCGGTAATGTGTTTTTGTTGCCAACTATAAGAACAACAGACTTAGTTGGATTGATTCTTAGAGAGTGTTGGTGCGAAATATCAGCAACGGTCTTTAAGTCGTTATTTATGTCAACCAGTTTCTGCTGATAGTGCTCACCTTCAAAGCTATGATACAGTTGCGTGTCATCCGCATACATGTGTACATTACAAGTATTTATGTTACTGCAGAATGCGGATGTATAGATAGTGAACAGAAGGGGTCCCAGTATGGAACCCTGCGGTACACCCCTAGGAACCCCTCTGTAACCAGAGGAACCACCATGCACCCGCACCCGAACTTATTTAAATGAGATCTCAGCTGCAGGTTAATAACCTTCTCTAGAATTTTCTATAACACGGGCAAGGTACTAATTGGTCGTAAGTCTTTGTATTCAGTGGGATTCGATTTTTTGGGGATGGCTAATACTATGGCTTTTTTCCAGTTTACGGGAAAAGTATTGTTTTCAAGACAACTGTTGATAATATGCGTTAGATAAGGCAAGATAAAAGGACAACAATATTTTATGATATTAACATTTAAACCATCGAAACCAGTAGCATTACTCTTAATTTCATTTATGAACTTAGCGACAGTGTGAATATCAACAGCAGTAAAGTTAAAGGATATACTGTTACTAGCCGCTTTCTTATTTTTGTAAGTGCTAATGGTTTCATCAATGTCATTATTCACATCAGGGATAGTGTCTAGGAAGTAGTTATTAATATCGTTTGAATTTTGGAGATTGGCATGTAAATCATTATTTTTTGATCGTGTAAGGTCTAGTTTTTTTAGTTCCCTCCACATTTCTCTAAGTTTAGAGTTGCGCAATTTAAAATCTAGGTATGCCTTCTTTTCCCGTTTAATAGCTTGTGTTGTAAAATTTCGAAGGGATTTGTAATAGTTCCAATGTGCAGATAATTTAGTTTTTTTAAATTTAATCAAAGGTTTTTCTCTAATTTTTATTAATAATTTGATGTTGTCAGTGATCCAGGGTGCACTCTTTTTGCTGAGTTTAATAGTTTTAACAGGGGCATGCTTGTTCATTACTAATAGAATATTAGAATTTAAGTACTCAATTTTTTCATTGACGTCATTGATATGAAATAAGTTGAAATATGTGTTTGTGACCACTGGCGTTCCAGACTGGCATCTAATCCCACAAATTTCGGGGTAGTTTCTTCATGCGAAGGGATTCGAAGTTCTTGTAGACTCGTCCACGCAGCTAGAATTGTCGTCTGAATTTGTAATTTTGTTCGGTGGTCTTGGCAAGGGTAACGAGGTATAACGTTACTTCCCAGATTATCTTGCAGTTGACAATTGCAGGATAATGTTACTGCAACTGCTCCAATAAAGGCTTTTCTGGAAAAGAAACCATTTGGACATTGTACGTCGAGCCATGGTTTCGGATGTGTGACTACGAACTGGTTGTGTCCTACAGGAGTAGGGGAAAATGAAGAGTTCCACAGCCTCACAAGGTCAGAGCCTCACAAGGTCAAAGCCTTACCAAGGTCAGAGCCTTACAAGGTCAGAGTTTTTCAATGTTAAATCTTCTCAATGTTTGAGCTTTGCAAGGTAAGAGCCTCAGAAGGTCAGAAAATGACTGGTTGTAATTACTTTGACTAAAGGTCAGTTAGTTTAATATTGAATATAATTAAATTGGCTGTGAAAAATTTTTTTAACAAGGTTACAAGGAAACAAAACTCAGAAAATTATTTTAAACAGATTTATTAATATGAATAACAGCATATTCGTTTAAAGCTATACCTAACATGCCTTGTTCTTTTACATCTTTAGCTGCTAATATGTTCTCGTATCGAGTATCGTTGCAACAATCAAAAAACTGTTAACCGTAGCGTTGTCGAAAATAACTGGTTGTAATTACTTTGACCAAAGGTTAGTATATATTGATATATGCATTGTACTTTTTACAAACCTTAAGAAAAACTCAGAAAATAGTTTTAAACATATGTATTAATATAAACAACAGTTCGCATACTCGTTTAAATTTACATGTATTGTTCTTCTAAAATCTTCTAGAAAAACTAAATAAATAGTTTTAAACAGAATTATTAACAGTTAAAATTACAATACCATATATACATATTTTACATCTTTTGCTGCTAACCAATTTATACAGATTTATACACACAACAAATTTATGACAAATAGTCTTCATTAAAAATATGAATGATTGTATAATAAATAATAAAATATGCTACAGTAATACAAATTATTGCTCTTGACCCCACTCTTTGCCCTTCTCTTTAAGAGGGGGCTACTACTAGTGGCGGCGGCTATTTAAGGCGGCAACTTCTCCATTGGGAGAAGTCGGCAAGCAATCAGCATGGATAGTATGTCAAGTAGAAGAACGATGAATGCAGTAGAAGACATTATTTATGGGGAAAGGCAGATGCCGTGGTTAACAAAAAAAATTGTAATTGACAGAATGTGTTTACAAACATTATGTTTGCAAAAAATAGTAGAAGGAATAGATAATTTAATGACGTGGACCGCACAAAAGAAAGAAGTATTGCCAAGAAAAATAATAATGGAAATTTGGACAAAATATCCAGTAATGAAGTGGAGGGACTTGAAGAAGAGCATAGAGAGAGATGAATGGGAACGTATGGAAAGTGTCGGAAGAGGTGAACAATTTGGGAAGATAATGAGGAAAGAAATAATGTTGCAGCATATATGGATGAATTTGTGGGAGGAATATTTACCATGGGAGCGGTATTGCATGTGGGTGCAATATTTCGTAGTAGGAAAAGTGAAAATGTGTTGGAATTGTTTTATAATATGTCAAGAAGTGTTTCCGCAAAGTATAAATTACGTGGAAGTGAATAAATATCATCAAGGATTGGTAGTAAGCGGATTACCAAGGGTATTACGTAATAGAGATGGTTGGTGTAATAGTTGTTATAAATGTACAGTGTTTTCGTTAAAAAATTTAAGTTTATGTGTGGATAGTATTCATAGTGTGCATGCGTTAGAGGATTGTTTTAACAATAGGAATTAGAAGGGCTGTGGCTGGGTGGGGAGCAGATTACTCAGATAGTGACGAATAAAAAACGTATAGAAGTAAAATGTATTTTTATTGTAATAAATCAGTAAGACGATGTTGGTTAGGTACAATTTGATTATAATAGTTCTTGACGTGATCTAAAGTATATTGTTGAGGTGCATGTAAATAAGCTAAAAAGGAATTATAATGCGTTTGTGGTATAGGATCTAAATTAAAAGTAAAACCCTTAAAATTAGATTTATGTATGCGGGCGGATGCACTAGCATTAGTATTAGTTGGTATATTGAGTTTAATTGGAGCATCTTGAGCGGGTCCGGTTGGAGGAGGAGATGGAGTTGGTGGAGGTGGTGGTGGTTTTAGCGTATTATCGGTAGGTGGTGGTTTAGCCTTAGGTGGTGGTTTGGAAACAATATCAGCGGAACGTCCTCGGGGTCCACAGTTACCATTTCCGGGATTTGCATTATTGTCGAGTAATTGAATAGGTATGGTACCATTAGTAGCTATGGTACGCGTATTAAAAAGATTACGAGCATGGTGATTAGAGGGTCGTAAAACATCGCCTACAATTGGACCAATTTTATAATGTGGATTAATGTAATCTACTTCAGGGTGGATTTTACTGCGAACGTATTGACCTGGATGACCGTTAGTAACTGTAACCGACATTTCAGCGGTAATTATAAATTCCCATTGAGCTTTAACGATATCGTGTTCGTTTCCGATGTTACGTAAATTGTACATTCCAAAAGCAAAACGAGGCATGCGTTTTGGAAAGCGTGGATTTTGAATATTGTAGTCGAGATGATTTTCAACATAAGTATGATCACCGATGTCATTCCAATAAATACCGTAAGTGAATTCTTTATCTATAGTGTTGTTATTTTGAGTATTAACAAATTTTTTTGTGTGTAAAACGCATGGATCGCCAATGTTACGAGTGGGATTGATTGTAGTGTATGTGGAATGGTGAAATAGTAAACCGTTTGTTGGTTTATAAGAATGTTGAAAAGCTAAACCTAAGTGATTGGAACCGTTAATACAATTTTGAAAAAACATAGTTAATTGGGTTCGTTAGGGTGTTCACGTAAAGCGTTGACCCAATCGTTATTGATGTCGCAACGTTGGGGATATGGTAAGAGAAATTCTAGAGGATTGTCAAATTCTCGTGTTTCAAACTGAGCAGTTATATTTGTAAAACGATCTTGAGTCCAAGGTTGTTCAGAAGGAATGGGAAAAATAGTGTCTCCGCGACATTGATCGATAATGTGTTTAATTTTATCTGATTTTGTGTTAGTTAAATAATGTTGATCGATATTAAATAAATCTACAAGCATCATTTGAACATTGGAATTAGCTGTAGTTGCAACACCTGCATTTGTTTCAAAAGGTAAACGAACACCTAGGGTGTGGACGGCGACGTTAACGTCATTGCATACAACCGAAGTGAATTGAGTACGGAGGAGTTCGAGTTCACGCGGAGATAAATAAAATTGAATTCGGCTCGCAAGGTATATCGTGAATGCTACCAGGTATAAGGTGAATATAAGGGTCAGTGTTAAGGCCGTTGTGGTAGGCGTTAGTTTTACTTGTCTGCATAAAGAAACGATATTCCTTACGATACGTAAATGTAGAGGTGTTTGGTGGTTGAGATTGTCCGTGGTAGATGACGACGTTTGGGGAAGACATAGCAGACATCCCTGCTCCTGGTCCAGGTCCTGCTCGTGTAGGACGTTCATGATCGTCGCTTTCCATACTGGTATTTGAAGCGGTTAGGGAGGTGGGGGTGTAGACGTTATCATCTGTGTTGGAATCCGGCGACCGAGGATTCGGGGTCGGTGGACGTCGTCTTTTTGCGGGATTTGTTCCTGGCATAGAAGGGTACAACACTCCTGTGGGGGTTTCGGTGGCGTATTTGGCGGAGAGTCCGAGCGTTCCAGCAAGAGACGGTAAGTTCGGATGGTGGATAAAATCACTTCCAAATCTCGAAATAGCTTGTCGATCTGCGTTTCTAATTTGGTCAGATGATGTAGCGGCATTGTAAGATTGATCGTGTAATTGGGCTATGCGATCAGCATTATCGGTAGGTGGACCTTGATGTAGTTTATTTCCAGGTCCCAAATATTTGTGACCGGGATAAAGTAATTTCTGGAAGTAATACGAGTATATTTATTATTACGAACCGAAATTAGTAGTTGTATAAATAATCGTATTACTTACCATATATATTTAAAGTTGATCGGTTGCCCAGGATACTAGAAGTGGCCAACACAGTGGATGCGGTTTCTTTATATACGTTGCAAGGTGAGGACAGGTTTTCCAAGTATATAGAATCATGCGTTGGTTGAAGGCGTCATTGCTGGGAAAAACGTGATGATTGCTCATGATAATTATTGGTGTGCGGTAAATAATGACATCATCCTTGAATTTAATTTTTGCCGGACACGGATCGCCAGCAAATAACATTTTGATGGTGTCATGGGCTGCTGATTCACAATTAGGTTCGTTCCAAATTAATAATCTGCGGTCGTAGCAATCTTGTAATGGAAAGTTTTGTGTGCGGTTAAAATTTGCAATTTGGCCAATATTAATGTAAAATGATGTAATAGTATCGATGAAGTAATTTTTTCCAGCGCTGGGTGGTGATACAAGTTCAAAACAATTACGTTTTGGTTTATTTTTTTCCAACAAATCATATAGTTCAATAATAAATTGTGCTGTGAAAACATTGACGTCAGTATCAGTAGCGATGGCGTAATCGTAGCATTGAAATTTTAATAAATACAATAACACGTCGAAAGAGTAATCGATGGAATAATAATAGTTGTCCATTGAAGTAGTTAAAGCGTAAAAAATAGGATTTGTAAGAGAATGTAATTTATTGAAGTCGTCAAAAGTATAAGTTGTTAATTTAGATTTTAATAAATTGATAACGGTACGCACCATTTTGTCTTCTTCAGAATTGTAACGAAAAATTGAAGTTTTCCATGATTTAGTACGTGTTATTGCATTTAATGGGACACACAAATTATTTAATATAAAATTTTCTAACTCTTGGGGATCCACTTTTTTTCGCCATTTGGGTGTTGGTTGAGTTGTTGAATCCAGTGATTTATTATCGTGAGAAATTGTTGATAATCTTCGTTTGGTAGACCCATTTTGATGCGATAAGTTGCTGTCCTCCAGCGTTCTTTGTCGGGGTCGGTCATATAATCTTTCATTGGGTATAAATTTAACTCCAGAAAGACATTTGACGCTTCCCCAGGAGCTGTTAATTTCAATAATCCATCGGTTTCCTTGATTGAGATAGAGGAAGATGTTTTCCCAATCATAATTTTGGATTTCGCTAACTGAAGTGCTTCTTGATTTTTTTCGTTCAAAGTGAAAAGGGGTTCCAAAACATTTGCATTCACGGTTGGTCCATTTGCAGCAGTGGATGATGTGAAAATGTTCGTAATTTGGTTGGTTGTGGACAATGTCGGCAATGATTCCAAGAATGTTTTTTGTTGCTGCTCGAATTGCAGCTTTATATATTTCATAAAATTCTGTATGGTTTGTAAATCGAACGACTTCATGGATGTATTTATATCCTCTTGAATCAAATTTAACCACTCCGTCAATGATTGGGCGCAGAGAAGTTTTACATCCACTGCAAATTGTAGTTGTTCGGACGTCATAGTGTCGGTGATATCGGAAAGGTTCATATTGCACCCGGGCGTCGTGTCCTCCTTCAATAGTAGACTCCTCAACAAATGCAATAGAACAGTGTGTAGTCTGTTGTCGCGAGAAAGTCGTTTCTTCTTCATTGGGGGTTGATCCTGTGATGGAAGCTGTTGAACTTCTTCTATCTCGGTGTCGCTCATTGTCACATGCACTTTCACAGGATGTTAGCGTAGAACTAGTTGTAGGTTGTTCAGTAGACATGGATGTTATTGTGAGTGACTGCAGTTGGCGCATGAGCTTTATATCGTCAATAAAAGATCCGCCCAGTAATTGAGGGAGAAAATTGAACATGCTGATTGCTTGCCGACTTCTCCCAATGGAGAAGTTGCCGCCTTAAATAGCCGCCGCCACTAGTAGTAGCCCCCTCTTAAAGAGAAGGGCAAAGAGTGGGGTCAAGAGTGGGAGAGTGTGGGTTAGCTCCTTTCACTTGTCGAGGTGCGGTCGGTTATTGTAAAATATACAGATGTCAGGCCTGGCATTTTTTGTTAGGTTAGTTTAGCCGAAACGAGTTTCCATAAACTAACCTAACAAAAAATGCCAGGCCAGTTTGAAACACGAGAATTTGACAATCCTCTAGAATTTCTCTTACCATATCCCCAACTTTCCGACAGAAAGCGTGGATTTTGAATATTGTAGTCGAGATGATTTTCAACATAAGTATGATCACCGATGTCATTCCAATAAATACCGTAAGTGAATTCTTTATCTATAGTGTTGTTATTTTGAGTATTAACAATTTTTTGTGTGTGTAAAACCCTGGGATCGCCAATGATACGAGTGGGATTGATTGTAGTGTATGTGGAATGGTGAAATAGTAAACCGTTTGTTGGTTTATAAGAACGTTGAAAAGCTAAACCTAAGTGATTGGAACCGTTAATACAATTTTGAAAAAACATAGTTAATTGAGGTTCGTTAGGGTGTTCACGTAAAGCGTTGACCCAACCGGACCCGCTCAAGATGCTCCAATTAAACTTAATATACCAACTAATACTAATGCTAGTGCATCCGCCCGCATACATAAATCTAATTTTAAGGGATTTACTTTTAATTTAGATCCTATACCACAAACGCATTATAATTCCTTTTTACCTTATTTACATGCACCTCAACAATATACTTTAGATCACGTCAAGAACTATTATAATCAAATTGTACCTAACCAACATCGTCTTACTGATTTATTACAATAAAAATACATTTTACTTCTATACGTTTTTTATTCGTCACTATCTGAGTAATCTGCTCCCCACCCTGCCACAGCCCTATAAAATCATTTTCATAATTCCTATTATTAAAACAATCCTCTAACGCATGCACACTATGAATACTATCCACACATAAACTTAAATTTTTTAACGAAAACACTGTACATTTATAACAACTATTACACCAACCATCTCTATTACGTAATACCCTTGGTAATCCGCTTACTACCAATCCTTGATGATATTTATTCACTTCCACGTAATTTATACTTTGCGGAAACACTTCTTGACATATTATAAAACAATTCCAACACATTTTCACTTTTCCTACTACGAAATATTGCACCCACATGCAATACCGCTCCCATGGTAAATATTCCTCCCACAAATTCATCCATATATGCTGCAACATTATTTCTTTCCTCATTATCTTCCCAAATTGTTCACCTCTTCCTACACTTTCCATACGTTCCCATTCATCTCTCTCTATGCTCTTCTTCAACTCCCTCCACTTCATTACTGGATATTTTGTCCAAATTTCCATTATTATTTTTCTTGGCAATACTTCTTTCTTTTGTGCGGTCCACGTCATTAAATTATCTATTCCTTCTACTATTTTTTGCAAACATAATGTTTGTAAACACATTCTGTCAATTACAATTTTTTTTGTTAACCACGGCATCTGCCTTTCCCCATAAATAATGTCTTCTACTGCATTCATCGTTCTTCTACGTGACATACTATCCATGCTGATTGCTTGCCGACTTCTCCCAATGGAGAAGTTGCCGCCTTAAATAGCCGCCGCCACTAGTAGTAGCCCCCTCATAAAGAGTGGGGTCAAGAGCGGGTCTAGAAGTTTGGCATACCAACAATGATCTGACCAGCGAATATGTTCCGTGAGGGGGTCATCAGATGCTTCCCAATTTCCAATTTGAATTTTACAAAAATAACATTTTACAATATCGTCGCAATTTGTATAGTAAAAGCCAGACTGTGCAAGTGAAAATGGTTTTTGTACACCCGACCAGTTTTTGAATGTTAACAGCCTCGTGGAAAAGCACTGATAATTAACGGTATAATCTTCAACACACATTACGTAATTTTGAATTTAGAATTTTCCATACAGCACGTAATTTTCAATTTAGAATTTACAACATACACTATAGAATTTACAACTTAAATTTAATTTACTCTTCCCTTTCCGAAAAATTATAGATATTAATTTGTTCTGATTCAGTCTCTAAATCAAACTCGGAAATATTCGCAACGTCAAGGTCTAATATAATTGTACTACCATCGAAAATTTCGTTAAGAGAATCCATCAAAGTTTCGAGTTCGTCAAACGCTTCGAACCCAAAAAATTAAAGTGGTTCCTCACGAAAACTTGTCGAATGTGAATAATTAAATAGACTGCTATTACCATTAAACATATTCCGAAGGACTACATTTAATGGGTGCTGCGTTGTTGAAAATCTAAATGCGAATGCCGAATTCAGTTGTTGTGTTAAGATTATATCGTTAGAGAAATCCACGGTCCCGTCTAACACTGCAAAAACACCCACGTCGCGTCGTGTACATAATAAAATTTCATTTTGAACTGTAATCCAAATAGTTGACGCAAACGTTTATATATTTTTGCCCCTACTGTGCGATAAAACAGATACTTTTAAACAAGTATTTTTCGCCTTGATTACAGAAAAAGTAACTAACAAGTGACCTTTCAAGAAAAAATCCATTTAAGGAAGAATCACATATGTTTGTAAAAAGAATATGCGGCCGCATTTTCAGGGTGTCGTAAATTCAGTTTAATATTAACGAAAGTAGGGAAAGAATGAGAGTTCTAATGCCACCCCCCACCACTTGACCTGTCATTGACCCCAAGTTGTGGTTTGGAAACAATATCAGCGGAACGTCCTCGGGGTCCACAGTTACCATTTCCGGGATTTGCATTATTGTCGAGTAATTGAATAGGTATGGTACCATTAGTAGCTATGGTACGCGTATTAAAAAGATTACGAGCATGGTAATTAGAGGGTCGTAAAACATCGCCTACAATTGGACCAATTTTATAATGTGGATTAATGTAATCTACTTCAGGGTGGATTTTACTGCGAACGTATTGACCTGGATGACCGTTAGTAACTGTAACCGACATTTCAGCGGTAATTATAAATTCCCATTGAGCTTTAACGATATCGTGTTCGTTTCCGATGTTACGTAAATTGTACATTCCAAAAGCAAAACGAGGCATGCGTTTTGGAAAGCGTGGATTTTGAATATTGTAGTCGAGATGATTTTCAACATAAGTATGATCACCGATGTCATTCCAATAAATACCGTAAGTGAATTCTTTATCTATAGTGTTGTTATTTTGAGTATTAACAAATTTTTTTGTGTGTAAAACGCTGGGATCGCCAATGTTACGAGTGGGATTGATTGTAGTGTATGTGGAATGGTGAAATAGTAAACCGTTTGTTGGTTTATAAGAATGTTGAAAAGCTAAACCTAAGTGATTGGAACCGTTAATACAATTTTGAAAAAACATAGTTAATTGGGTTCGTTAGGGTGTTCACGTAAAGCGTTGACCCAATCGTTATTGATGTCGCAACGTTGGGGATATGGTAAGAGAAATTCTAGAGGATTGTCAAATTCTCGTGTTTCAAACTGAGCAGTTATATTTGTAAAACGATCTTGAGTCCAAGGTTGTTCAGAAGGAATGGGAAAAATAGTGTCTCCGCGACATTGATCGATAATGTGTTTAATTTTATCTGATTTTGTGTTAGTTAAATAATGTTGATCGATATTAAATAAATCTACAAGCATCATTTGAACATTGGCATTAGCTGTAGTTGCAACACCTGCATTTGTTTCAAAAGGTAAACGAACACCTAGGGTGTGGACGGCGACGTTAACGTCATTGCATACAACCGAAGTGAATTGAGTACGGAGGAGTTCGAGTTCACGCGGAGATAAATAAAATTGAATTCGGCTCGCAAGGTATATCGTGAATGCTACCAGGTATAAGGTGAATATAAGGGTCAGTGTTAAGGCCGTTGTGGTAGGCGTTAGTTTTACTTGTCTGCATAAAGAAACGATATTCCTTACGATACGTAAATGTAGAGGTGTTTGGTGGTTGAGATTGTCCGTGGTAGATGACGACGTTTGGGGAAGACATAGCAGACATCCCTGCTCCTGGTCCAGGTCCTGCTCGTGTAGGACGTTCATGATCGTCGCTTTCCATACTGGTATTTGAAGCGGTTAGGGAGGTGGGGGTGTAGACGTTATCATCTGTGTTGGAATCCGGCGACCGAGGATTCGGGGTCGGTGGACGTCGTCTTTTTGCGGGATTTGTTCCTGGCATAGAAGGGTACAACACTCCTGTGAGGGTTTCGGTGGCGTATTTGGCGGAGAGTCCGAGCGTTCCAGCAAGAGACGGTAAGTTCGGATGGTGGATAAAATCACTTCCAAATCTCGAAATAGCTTGTCGATCTGCGTTTCTAATTTGGTCAGATGATGTAGCGGCATTGTAAGATTGATCGTGTAATTGGGCTATGCGATCAGCATTATCGGTAGGTGGACCTTGATGTAGTTTATTTCCAGGTCCCAAATATTTGTGACCGGGATAAAGTAATTTCTGGAAGTAATACGAGTATATTTATTATTACGAACCGAAATTAGTAGTTGTATAAATAATCGTATTACTTACCATATATATTTAAAGTTGATCGGTTGCCCAGGATACTAGAAGTGGCCAACACAGTGGATGCGGTTTCTTTATATACGTTGCAAGGTGAGGACAGGTTTTCCAAGTATATAGAATCATGCGTTGGTTGAAGGCGTCATTGCTGGGAAAAACGTGATGATTGCTCATGATAATTATTGGTGTGCGGTAAATAATGACATCATCCTTGAATTTAATTTTTGCCGGACACGGATCGCCAGCAAATAACATTTTGATGGTGTCATGGGCTGCTGATTCACAATTAGGTTCGTTCCAAATTAATAATCTGCGGTCGTAGCAATCTTGTAATGGAAAGTTTTGTGTGCGGTTAAAATTTGCAATTTGGCCAATATTAATGTAAAATGATGTAATAGTATCGATGAAGTAATTTTTTCCAGCGCTGGGTGGTGATACAAGTTCAAAACAATTACGTTTTGGTTTATTTTTTTCCAACAAATCATATAGTTCAATAATAAATTGTGCTGTGAAAACATTGACGTCAGTATCAGTAGCGATGGCGTAATCGTAGCATTGAAATTTTAATAAATACAATAACACGTCGAAAGAGTAATCGATGGAATAATAATAGTTGTCCATTGAAGTAGTTAAAGCGTAAAAAATTATAGATATTAATTTGTTCTGATTCAGTCTCTAAATCAAACTCGGAAATAGCCGCAACGTCGAGGTCTAATATAATTGTACTACCATCGAAAATTTCGTTAAGAGAATCCATCAAAGTTTCGAGTTCGTCAAACGCTTCGAACCCAAAAAATTAAAGTGGTTCCTCACGAAAAATTGTCGAATGTGAATAATTAAATAGACTGGTATTACCATTAAACATATTCCGAAGGACTACATTTAATGGGTGCTGCGTTGTTGAAAATCTAAATGCGAATGCCGAATTCAGTTGTTGTGTTAAGATTATATCGTTAGAGAAATCCACGGTCCCCTCTAACACTGCAAAAACACCCACGTCGCGTCGTGTACATAATAAAATTTCATTTTGAACTGTAATCCAAATAGTTGACGCAAACGTTTATATATTTTTGCCCCTACTGTGCGATAAAACAGATACTTTTAAACAAGTATTTTTCGCCTTGATTACAGAAAAAGTAACTAACAAGTGACCTTTCAAGAAAAAATCCATTTAAGGAAGAATCACATATGTTTGTAAAAAGAATATGCGGCCGCATTTTCAGGGTGTCGTAAATTCAGTTTAAAATTAACGAAAGTAGGGAAAGAATGAGAGTTCTAATGCCACCCCCCACCACTTGACCTGTCATTGACCCCAAGTTCATTGACCTGCCCTTGACCCCCTAACCCCAAGTTCATTGACCTGCCCTTGACCCCTGACCCCAAGTTCATTGAGCTGGAGTTGACCCTTGCCCCCCCTGACCCTTGACCTCCACCTCCCACTACTTAACCTTTCACTCTGTTTTTTTTTTCATCACTCTTTTTACTTTCACAATAGGATTCAGTTTGAAATAATGAACGCCCCAATCAAATCATCAAGTAAAACATAATTACATTTAATTCATATCTTTTATACATACATATAACATTAAACATTTGTTTTAAAGATTATCTGTAACATATAAAAAAGTATGTAAGCTATTATGAACACTTTCAATTATTAAAGAATTGATGAGAAGATAATTATTATGCTCTGATGCTTCACTTAAACAATGCAAGTATACTTCATTACAAAAGTCTTTCTGAGAAGACAATAAGTATACAGGAATAATAGTATAATTTAAAAGTAATGCAGATAACAAAATTCTAGCAGTGCGTCCATTACCATTTGAAAATGGGTGTATTAGCAAAAACTTCACCAAAAAATTTCCAGCAATTTCGAACCAAGTTTTACTGTTGTGGTCGGCAGTCTCAAATTCCTCATTGACCTCTTGAAATAACTTGTCCATATGCTGTTGAATCTTCTCAGGGTGTAAATAGAAAAAATCGTAACCAAAAGGCTTTACATCTACTGTGCGATAACTATCTGCGTTAGCAAATAAACCTTCGCCGAATACATTCAACTTCTTTGCCAAATCTGTGTTGAAGGAATTATTTAAGGTTTGTATATACAGCGATGGACAAAACAAGTAACTAATAGCATTCGATAGATTTTGAGTTTTCTTAAAGTTCCTTATTACAGACCAATTAGACTCATTTATAGTACTTAGTGCAGTTTCGGTTTCAGAAAATGTTTGAGTCCCGGTTTTTTCACCTCGATTGCATTCGGTTAGATAGATAGTTCGATACATATACATAAATCCTTCTACAAATTCGTCGTTTGCAGGGTCTTCGAAAAATTTTTTGACACCAACGTAAAATGTAGGAATTTCTTTAATTAAGCAGCTTACGTCATTGGCATAATCAGCTCTCCAATAAGGTTTTTCAGCATAGGAAATGAAAGGCATTGTAAAGTAGTTGGATGCAGAAAAAAGAATATCCGCTTCTAATGTGAATTCATAGTGCGATAGCCTCCAATTACAATCGACATAACAAACTAAAATTCATACATTACAAACATGGAAATACCAATTTTTTACAAGTGTTGACTCCAAAAAAGTTCGTTTCATCAAAATCGGCAGAAATCTCCAGATGTAGTTGTTTGAGGTGTTGAATACTTTTTATCTTTCGCAAAGCAGCATCGTCGATAATAGTGTTTTGGAACCATGCGGGTATTACGGTGAACGGAGTTACCGTGTCAACTGCAAAATCCACTGATTCTAGATTATCATTGTCAACGAATAGTACAGATTCCGCAATCTTTAAGGAATCAGAATGTTTGAGCATATCCCCAATTTCACTATGCACAATAGGTGCGATTCCTTTCAAAGCACACCTGAAAGAGTTGCCTTCGGAAGCTGCATTATCCAAAATAAAAGTCAACGTTAACGTTTCATGCACCATGTTTACTCTTTAACGAGTAACTTGGAAATGACGACTTGTGTTCGAATATCCCCCCTCCAAACGGAGTCACTGACTCCTATACAGGTCAGCGACCTCCACCTCCCACCTTTTACAATACAGTATTTATAGGTGGTAGAGCGTGTGTTTGAAATATCAGTTTAGTCAAGTCTGTTACAAACATGAATATCCAAACCGCTATCGAGCAAGCTAAACGCCAAGCTGCAAGTGAATGTAGAGATAATATGCCTTTAATTGGACAAAAGACGTATTTTTTAAATCGGTCAAGAACAAAATGTGTGTGTATTGGGTTAGCCCCACAGTTGTCCTTGTCACCGGTAGTGAAAATTTGTGGACTAAACAGCAAAATGCAATATGTACTTTTCGAGATGAACGAATGGAATGAGTTGTGCGAAAACGAAGGATGTATAATGAATTACTTCCGCAACGTTCAAGAAGCACGCTGGAATACTCTAAGAAATGGTCGCCTAACAATTTCGTTTGAATTAATTGGCGACAAGAGAGTGATAAAAATTGGAAATGGTGATTCAGAAGTGTGGTTAGGTTGGGAATCGGTAATGGAGCTGTGGAATATGATGCATATAGTAAATTATACTTTGGAAATTCTGGCGTATGCTGGTTTCGAAGAATGGTATAGAAGTATAATCAGTGGTGCAGCAGAAATGGTGGGTGATATGAAGGCGAATATTATGAATATTCTAGCACCGTTAAAAGATACAAAGGCTGAGAACGTATTATATATGATGGAAATGTTATATTTGATACCTCAGAAGGTAAATTCTGATATTGAGGCAGCTAGATGCATTGTAAAAGTTTAATGACAGACAAAAGATGTGGTGGGGAGAGGCGTAGTGGTGGGATATTATATAAGGTTTTTAAGGTAGTGTAAGGTTAGTGTAAAATAAACTGATACAGTTAAGATGTGGATGTGTTACGCCGCAGAATCTTGGACAAAAGCAGTAGATAAAATTACTGCAGCTGAAAGATTAAGTGAAAAATTTGAAGCTCTAGAATTTGAAGTCGGTCATGAAGCAGTTTATGGCAGAGGAATGTATTCCCCCGAATACTGTAAAGGGTTGGAAAATAAATACCGTCGGGGTGTTAAAATTTGCAAAAAGTTTATAAGTGGAAATTGTTGCGATGCTTGTTTCGTGCAAAAATTGGTAGCTGCAGACTTAAAAGAATTTATAACTCCCTACCATCAGTTTTTTTCGGAAGCTGGAAAGTATGCAGAAGAATTGGATGATGGAGCGAGTAGTGAGGTTTGATGAAAGTAAAAATAAAACGAAACAGATGATAGCCTGGTCTTTCGCTTACCAACAAGCTAGAAAAAGTGACTGGGAACGTGCTTATTTAGACAGACTGCGATTCCAAAGAAGAATCAACAATGTTGAGTGTGAGTTATTATTAATTTGTAACGTTAATCTATAAGGAACGATTTAAAGATTTATAAATTTGTCTTGTTTTGTAATGATGTAGATAAAACATGTAACGCTTAATTATTTGTATGATTAGAACTTAATAAATGTATTTTGCTGCCAAATAAAACAGTAAATTGTGAACATTTGTTTATTTATTAAAAATTATTTCATTACAAAGGTATTATACAGAAGATACACATTAGATAATGCACATACAGCAGGGGATTTTAAATGATAAAAACATGATGGTTCTGAAGAGATTAAAGCTGGTTGTTCCTCGAATTCAGTAACGGGTTTGGAAGTCAATTGTCGTAGATATGTAGCTTTTTCTGAGCCCTTCACGTAAACCAAATCAGCATCTTGAGTTAGCCGTTGAACAATGTCTGGGAACGGGAAGTGTGGCGTAAATCCTTCAGTCCAGCGCAGACAGTGATGATTATTACTCAGCCAAAGGGCTTGTTTTTTAAAATCTTCTGGTAAATTGTGAAAAGCATATGGCGGTTTAAATATGTAGTGCGACATATGACTACCATCATAAGCTGCTAATTCTTTGACAATGAAATTTTTTGTAGAAGTTTTAAAGCCTTGCACATCTACCACTAGAAGCTGCATACTTCGAACCTCATCAAATGATATATTTCAACTGATAATCTTGGCTGAAGACAGGTTCTTTAAAGAGCTTATAGTTGTTTAACAGCTTTAGTAAGAGCGTTGTATGTAAACACTCGATCATGTAGAATTAAACAATGAGCTGTAGTTTTTGCGGGGACATTTTTATTGGTTTCAAATTCTAATCTAAGAACCACTGCCTTCCTTTGCAGTGAATCTTTTTGATTGGAGCAATCAATAACAATTATAGGAGCAATATCTTTGAATTGTTGAGGGGATAGTAAAGGTTCGTCTCCTTTTTGATAATAAGATGATTGAAATTTAGAATACATTTCGTAGAGTGTAGCAAAATGGTTGTTATCAAAATTGATATTTAAATTATCATACGGATATCTTTCAGTGTTTAAGTAAGCCCGTAAGTTTTGAATATCACAATGATCAAACCGGCTCATATCTTGGCGTATATTCCCCTCCCTATTGGTTTGAAAACCTATTATTAGATATCTTGGAGTTTCTAAGTTAGTTGTTGTTTTAATAGGCCATGTATGCTTATCTACTTCCTGTAGAGAGGGGTAAACATGCGTTTCCCAACTCCTAAATGCGACTTGGGTTTCATGATTTTTATCGATATATTTTGTTAGGGCCAATTCTTCAGCCAAACCCGGAGTGATGTGTGGAACTTTCCAGTACAGTTTTTGTATTTCGACTGTAACAGTATTATCGTCACCTGTGAGTGCATCAGTATCTGTGTTACTGCGAATCAACACCAATTCCTGTCTGATATTTAATATTATTTTCTGATAATCTTCTGCAAATCCTAGCAATCTTTTGAGGGGCAGACAAACATTAAAATTACCTTTTGTATCAACAATTTTACTGTGATTGGTTGGAAACCATCCGGAATTTTCAAGTTTTACAGTATCAGTAAGAGTGTCAGATACGTAGCCTTTCAAGGTAGACGTTAAACCAACTTTTGTCGTAGAATCAACCGGAATACCATTTATTTCATATCTAATTTCACTAAAGAGATATGCTACACCATTATTTATAAAGTTAGTAGTTAGTTCTGTCGTTTGATTCGGTGCTGTACCAATTAATTTTGTTGGTGCTGAACCATCAGGTTTTTTTAATATACAAATAACTGCGAGATGGTAGAGTGCACATGTCTTCATTTATTGGTATACGAATTTCATCATTATTTCCAAATCTTGTATTGTAGGGTTGATGCGTATGTATTTCTGCATTTACTATGGAATTATCCACGTAAATTTTTTCAGTAACGTTTAATACACTCATTGTAATACAGTAAATCCAAGAGATTGTAAGAAGAGTTTATTGCTCGCTGTTAACCGCTTGGCTGATGGTTGACAACTAATTTCTTTTGAGGTTGAGGCTCTCTTTTTATGTTTTTGTTGAGAGGAGGCAATACAAAATGTGCGATAATTTGAATTATACCGAAACACCATTATGCACGCTCTTCAAATGCAGTCCTATCGTTACAACCTCACCTCTAAAATTGACGTTATCACCATCTTGATCGACTATTTTAAGAGTTATATTGGTCAAGGTGGTTACATTGATTGGTAAATAAATTACGTGATCTGGACTTTCAATTATTTTATAACCAGGCGGTACACTTGGAAAAAATTGATGTATGACATGAGAAGGTTGTCCATTTTTATAGTTACCCCTAGTTGTATTGCATTCAATCAACAAAGAGTTCACTTTGATAATGTTTGCTGGACGTTCAGAATTCACATTTGCACCCTTAGCTAGTTTTTTGTTGTCAAACCCCAAAAGAGGTCCTATGGAATTGTCAACACTAAAATCGACCACTCCTGAAGTCTTAAGCTTAGTGTGCAAAGTGTTGTTGTTAGCAGTAAGGGACAAACTGCCATCAGGAGGCAATTGTAAATTGATATACCTATTCAAATCTGATATTTCATAAGCTCCTTCAGGGACACTTATAATTGTATTGTCGTATTTCAAATTACTATTAGCTTTAGTTACGTTTGGTATAGCATTGAAAGTCTCAAATGTTGTTAAACCCATAACGTATTTCACATTGGGGTCAAGAATAATTGGAGGATTGAAATCCGCCGACAAAACGGAAGAGTTACCCGTCAATACAAATGTGAGAGACATCTCTCACCGAAATCTAAATAAACACTAGCAAACAGACGTTATCCAGCGTTGTTATATAAGAATTGTAATACTAGATGTCCACAGTTATAAGAGTTTAGTTTCTGAAACCTGTCAAAGTTATATTTAATTTGAATCCCGCTACCGCCACTTCGAAAGTAGTGTATTAGTTCTAGAGGAGGTTTAAGTTGACCTATACTATCGAAATAACCAATTTTATTACGAACCTTCACATACGCGGTCCAATGTGTACCTTGTCCAATATTATCATCAAGATTTATGATACCACACTCTTTATCGTGTATTTTAGAAGGCAAATTGTCACGCATATATATTCCCCTGAAATTGGGAACTTTTAATTTTCGAACGTAATGCATTAAATCGATATTTGTCAATGGTCGGTGAGGTAGCTTTATGGGAAGTTTTTTTGATAGGGATTCAAATACAATCCGAGTCCTTTCTTATAAGGTTTTATGTATAAACCTTTTCCAACAGCAGCCGCTTCCATGGCTCGATTATGTCTCTCGGTTTCTTGCAAAGTCTTCGTTGCCGCTTTAGAATCGCTAACAGCTTTTGCGACGCCGGCAGCTCCGCCAGCTAAAGACCCTAGAGCTCCCAATGCCGCAGATATGGGAATAAGGGGTAAAATACCCCCCGTTTTTGGAATGGGAATCACCCTTTGTTTCGGAAGAGCGATTTTCTTTTTTTTTAAGGGAATTCAATGCAATTTTAACAGTATTTAACAAATCAGACTTTAAGGCCCCTCCTATATGTTTTCGGGCTACAGCTATAGCTCTCTTAAAACTAATGGTCCTATTGGAAACTTTTCTGCGACGTCTTCTGGCACCCATCCCCAGTTTAGTTTTTCCTTTCATAATGCCGGTGATAGTTAAAGCAGCCGCCTTTTCTCCAAACTTGGCGTCCTTCGATTTAAATCGTTCCCACGCTTTTTCTGCTAATATTTTGTCAGCCTTGTGGCGGTCTTCAATATTATTGGAGTCAGCGTAACTGATATCGTGATTTTTACAAGCTTCGTCCAATGCGTTAATTCCTTTATCACCCCTAGCAAGTCGTTTCTTCAACCGAGTTCCAGGGCCACAAAAACGGTAACCAGGTAAATGTAGCTCAACCGGTAATTTGTTAATCAAGGTGTTGACCAATCCCGCACCTTTTCGTGAAGTTGTTTTTCGACGACTGAACTTCTTAACGGATCTGCGTGTCATTATAAACTAGCAGTGACAGCTGCCGCCAGAAGACTGATAACTGTTTCGTAAATACGATCTAATATATGTTAGCGACTTCAGTTAAGTCATGGATGAGGTGCGAGTTACATCTCAAGAACAAAGTTTACCAATAAAAAATCATGACGTGAAGGTGGACACAAACCAGTATCTAAAGCACGGTGTCTTACTCGGGGGGTGCAAACGCGGTCTCATAGTAGGAGGATCCGGAAGCGGGAAAACAAATGTAATTATTAGTTTACTAGAAGAAGCCAACGGATTACGATTTGAAAACGTTTATTTATATTCCAAGTCCTTATATCAACCAAAATATCAGTATCTTAGAAAACTTTTAAAACCTATAAGCGGATTAGGATATTATGAATATGGGGAACATGCAGACATTATATCACCCAACGAAGCAAAACCAAACGCTGTTATTATTTTCGACGACGTTGTTTGCGATAATCAAACCGTAATTAGAGACCATTATTGTTTCGGACGCCATAAAAATAACGATTGCTTCTATCTATCTCAAACGTACTCTTCCATCCCTAAACAGCTTATAAGAGATAATGCAAATCTAATAGTTGTTTTTAAACAAGACGTTACTAATCTAAAACATATACATGACGATCATGTTAACGTAGACATGACATTTGAACGATTTAAAAAGCTCTGTTCCCTTTGTTGGGAGAAGCCATACGAATTCGTGGTAATAGATAAAGACAGTGAAGTAAATGCCGGACGTTATAGAAAGGGTTTTGATTGCTTTATTAGTATATAAATACGTACGCTACTGTAGGGTCGGCTTAGTCACCATGGACAAGCGTTTAGTGCAGGAGTTGATTAAATCTAGAAAAGCAGTAAGAAGAAAATTTGAAAGCATTAAAGCCGATTCTGCACAGTCAGAATTGCAGCTAAGTAAAAACTTAAAGCCTATTGCACAACCCCTCCAAGAGCTGATCTCTAAGCTGAAAGCCGAAAGCTTACAACTTAAAGTGGAACCCCCGGAAGTGAAGCAATCTCCGAATGTATCTACCGTCAAATTACAAACGTTAACAGACACTCCCTCATCATCCAGAAAGTTATCAGCCGTCAGACGCGAGCTATTTGCTAAACCTGAAAGTCCGGTAGCGCACAGTTCAATTCAGAATATTTTGGAAGAAGAACCTAGTTTTTTGGAAACAGAAGTAATTGCAGAATCCGCCCCGATCCCCACATTAGAAGAATTAAGGGAAGAACTGGCCAATTCAGGATACACTCCAGAGTTTGAAGAATATCTAAATCAGTATACAGGATTAGCTAGAACCTATGTTAATGAACTATTTACGGGAACTTCAACAAGCTTTGATCATACTTACGGCGTACGTTTTGATCCTACTTTGGACAAATTCACTATAGGCGATTCAGAGCTAGACTTTAATA
This sequence comes from Ctenicera cuprea, assembly GCA_958336395.1. Classification (NCBI taxonomy): domain Eukaryota; kingdom Metazoa; phylum Arthropoda; class Insecta; order Coleoptera; family Elateridae; genus Ctenicera; species Ctenicera cuprea. Next base: position 46,895,906 of record OY284491.1, on the reverse strand, counting down.
AAGATAATATAGTTATAAAGCTTCCTAGCGGTGAACATTTTGAATATCAGGGTACACCCGGCTTATACGAGCTTTTATTCAAGGAAGTGCCAACTGGAGTAAAAGAACGGGATAACAAAAATTACAAAGATATTTTAGAACGCACTAATGCTGCACATAGACATTATGATCCCGAAAAACAAATACAAGGAACAGCAGGGCGCAAATATAAAAATGTCGTGCAACCACTCATACGTCCAGCGAAACCTAGTGTTAGACCAAGAACTACTAGGGCCCAGCAAAAGAAAGGTCTTGGCATGCAAATGTTGCAATTAAATAATAAAAAGCAAGAATATATTCCTTGGACAGATCCAAATAAATTAGTGGATCGGTTAAGAATTTTAATGAGTTCAAAAACTGCAGGGCATAGTGGACACACAAATGATATTATTTACATCATTGACGAATTGAGACAGGCCAAAATCATTAAATAAAAGAAGATACATTTCAACATACCTCTCAGAATGTGTTAAATTGTATTAAAGCGAACATCAACATGACGCTCGACAAATTTGGTAAACACCTTCATAGTCACCATACAGATCAATACAAATTATGTTTGGTAGAAGATGTATCAAGTCTTCATTACTATACCATGTTTTATATTGTGGCTATAAGTTCAGATAAGGATGGGTATTATCGAATTATTAACAGTGACAATTTGCAGTATAAGTTTCCACTGCCATCAGCAACTATTGTAACGTATAAGTTAACTCCACCAAATACTACAATGTATATAAACAATAATGTTATTGATAAATCATCATTGATCGGTTTGAAATTGAGTGCAGGTGATGAAATTAGTATTCAGACCACCACCAAAAATTCAAAGGTGATCTTGGCATTTGAAGCTCTTGTAAAAATTAATTTAATTAATAGACAATGAGTAAAAGTGTGAAAGAAGACATAGTGAGCGAATTACATAAACCGGCGAGAAGAACTTATAAGCGACGACGAGTAGTGATGAAAGGTTTAAACGACTTGTTTCAAGCTGATCCGGTGGAAATGATACCGTACGCCAAATTTAATAAAGGGTTTAGATACATATTAGTGGTAATCAATGCATTCTCCAAATATGTATGGACATATCCGGTAAAGCGAAAAACGTGTGCGGATGTGGCCAATGTAATGAGAAAACTTGTACTTTCACTTAAACAAACTCCGAAAAATTTACAAACAGATATGGGAAAAGAATTTTATAATAAAAAATTCGCAGAATTAATGACCAAATTTGAAATCAACCACTACAGTACCTACTCCAATATGAAAAGCAGTATAGTGGAAAGAGTTAACCGCACTCTCAAAAATATTATGTGGAAGGAATTTAGTATCCAAGGTACATACAAATGGTTGGATTTATTAACAAAAACCGTTAAACGTTACAACACAACGAAGCATCGAACCACAGGATTCAAACCGGCGGATGTTAATAGCAAAAATGCAACTGACAATCTAAATACTGCATACAATTACGTAAAAGCGATTGATCCGAAAAAACAAAAATTTAAAATTAACGATTATGTGAGAATAAGTAAACATCGAGAAGCATTCGATAAAGCTTACACTCCAAACTGGAGCACGGAAATTTTCGCAATTGCTAAAGTTAAACTCACTAATCCGACACAATACATTTTAGAGGATAGCACAAACCAAGAAATAAAAGGAGGATTTTATGAACAGGAACTTCAAAAAGGGAAACACCCAAATATTTATCTTGTTGAGAAGGTGCTAAAGAAAAAAGGTCAAAACGTATTTGTAAAGTGGTTAGGTTTTGACAAATCGCATAATTCATGGATATCAAATAAAAATGTTGCTTAAAATACTTGGAAGTATGATACCTCGAATTTACTGGACATTTAGATAAAAATCTTGACGTCGTTTGCTATGTGATAAACTTACTTATTGAATTTTAATCACATGTATTTTTAGAAAAAATAAATAACATATTTATCAACTTGTTTATTTATAAATCATTTTACCAATCACAACTATTATTTACATTGAACAATTTACAAAACAAAATAGGCGCAATACAAAACTTGTTTATTTATATAAGTATGTCACAGAACACTAAATATTTACACACAAAAATAGGTATAAGGAATAAAAATAAAATATAGTGAAATACAAGTCACTTACATAACTAGAATATAAAACCTGTAGAATAATTTTTATACAAATATAAAAAAAGATTCAGAAATCATTGCATTTCATTTCGAACAACATCGCCCAACATAGCTACTAAGTCGTTTAGAGGATTGGGAGTGGTGTCGTATAACCAAATTTGTTCATGACCCCAGGCCAAAGTGTTTGAGGCCCCCGGAATTACAAACCGTTTATCATCCTTTGATGATAGAGCCACTTTGTTTTTTAATTCCGTATACATATTATGACGAGAAGATTTAAAAATATTCATTTTACAAAAAATTAGCCGATTTTTATTTTCAACAATGTTTTTGTAATCTTCCTCTTTCAAATTATTCTCGATTGCATGTTTTTTTACTCCTTTAGCCTTTTTGACAATTTCCTTGCCCACTACATCTACACAATACGATTTAGCTCCAGTACCGTAAAAACTTCGTACAGGTTTTCCAGCATACTCGTCTTTCATTTTACCAAGAACTGATTTGGTAATAGGAATGTTATATATATTATCAGCTGTATAATTAGCCGTATCATATTTGTCAATATAACGACGAATGTCTTCATAGAAATTTTCAGTATAAATTTTAAGTATCAAAGAATCGGTATCAGTGTAGAGCAAAGACACGGAGTTGCCGTAAACCAGTTTTAGAAAATCATAAAAAAATTCATAAATAACAGTTTTTGAAATTTCCAGAACAGTAAATCCAACATAAATGGGTTTATCATAAACAACCGATACTTTTTTCAATTCGATGGCTGCCAAATTTTCAGAGAAAGCAACGTGATTTTTATAAGCCGGTTTGGCAACGTAAGCCTCTACCCCAAGCCGTTTTCCAACATTTTCCCAGTGACTCAGTAATTTAACATTACATCTGTTATCAAAATTTTCCATTGTTTTTCCAAACATAGCATTATTATTAAGTTTAAAAAGATTCTTTTCAAAACTGTTTCGAGCTCGATTTCGCAATTCCGTGTTAAAATCAATATACGGCTTTAACCAGGGAGGAGACTGACGAAATTTCAATATTCGATAAATCTTTGTCAAAAGTAAACCGTGGGTCATGCACTGCTTTAAATTTCTATAGTGGATAATATATTTGGATTTATTATTTAAATTTGGAATTAATTTCGGGAGAGTAACTTTTGGAACAGGGGGAACTATATTTTCCGGACAAAACGGTAAATCATTATGGAGGTCATGCAAATGTGGCGGGTAAGTCAAATCTACTTCCAAAACGAAACCAAAATTGGAATCATCGGCCATTTCGTTGACGTTAAAATTTGTTATTTCACTTTCGGGCAGCCAAGTAAAATTTGAATGAGGAAGGTATTGAATCATACCGTAACCGTATAAATTGGTAGCGTCTAGGTATGCAATAAACACACACACATACTACTCGTTACAACTTGTCTATGCGTGTAAATGGTTTTACAAGAACTACAAATAAAAGTTCTACCGTAATTGACTATATGTGTACAAATATGGAAAATATAGCTTGTAAAATAGTAAACTTAGCCATATCTGATCACAATGCGATTACCTTGAGTTACAAGTTAAAAAAAAACAAAAAATATATCACACAAATATGTAAAACGACGTACTTACCTCACAAAATTTTATTATTTTTAAAAATACTTTACTTGCTACTGACTGGTCTTTTATGCACGAGGTGAATGCTGATCATTATGATATTAAATTTAATACATTCTATAGGATATTGTGCGACACCCACAACTTAAGTTTTCCAGAAAAAAAGATTAAATTTAGAGAGGGAAAAGGTTGGATAACCAAAGGCATTAAAATATCGTCTAAAAATAAAAGAACTTTAAATTACATACGGAATTTTACCATAAACCCCCTTATTCACGACTACTATAAAAAATATTCAAAGACATTTAAGCGGACGGTAGCTTTGGCCAAAAGGAAATTTCTGAAAGAGAAAATACTAAATTCCAATAATAAAATCAAAGCAACTTGGGATGTTATAAAAACTAGTACAGGTAGACAAAATAGTAAAAAAATAGATAGTATTAATTTAAATGCTGATGGTAAAATTATAAACAATGCCGTCCAAGTGGCAGATACACTAAATAGACATTTCGTAAGCGTTGCCTCCAAATTGACTGTAAATATTAATCAAACTTTAAATCCCGTTACAGAACTTAAAAAATATTTTACTGATAATACAAGTACTTTTTTCTGCTATCCCAGATGAAAATGAAATAGCAGCTATAATTAAAAATTTACCCAATAAATCCTCGACAGGCTATGATGAAATTCCCATCAAAGTCTTTAAAAGATGGCCAGATTTTATGAATAAAATTCTTTCGAACCTTATAAATGAATCGTTTACTAAAAGCATTTTTCCGGACGCATTAAAACTATCAATTGTGTACCAATTTACAAAACCGGTGAAAAAACCGACGTGAACAACTACAGGCCTATATCATTGTCCCCCGTACTTGCAAAAATCTTTGAAACTGTTTTTAAGCTGAGGTTAGAGTCATTTTTACAAAAATATCAAATTATAAGTAATAATCAAGAGAGAAATCAACCCAAGACGCGATTTTAAATTTTCTAATTCCGGTTTATGAATCCCTGAACCAGAAAAACAACGCAATTGGAATTTTTTGTGATATTTCCAAAGCATTTGACTGCGTAAATCACAATGTTCTTTTACAGAAATTGGAGTGTTATGGAATAAGAGGCGCGGGGAATAATTGGATTAAATCTTATTTACAAGGTCGTCATCAGTTTGTTTCATTACGTAGTGAAAATGAGCCAACTTTGCAATCTAGTAGTTTACCCGTTAATAGTGGAGTTCCGCAAGGGTCAATATTAGGACCCACACTATTCTTGCTCTATATCAACGATATAAAATTTTGCACTAATTACGGAAAAATTACCTTATTTGCGGATGATACAAATATTCTCTTTACTCATCCTAATATGCAAACATTAATAAATCATATTGAGACCGACTTGAAGAAATTAAAGCTTTGGTTTGATTCAAATTTACTATCCTTAAACGTTAAAAAAACAAATTTTATAGTTTTTCACTCCCGACAAAATCATATTTTAGTACCTACCATTAATATGGCCAAAAGCTCAATTTGTAACGTTCAAAGTTCAAAATTTCTAGGTATTTTAATTGATAACAATTTAACCTGGACGCCTTTTATAAATAATCTTGCAGCCAAACTTACATCGGCTTGTTACGCATTAAAAATTGTTGCAAAATCTGTAGACTATAAAACTGCGCGTACGGTTTATTTTGCGTATTTTGAAGCCTTAATTAGGTACGGAATTGCATTTTGGGGTAATACAAAAAATGAAAATTTTGATATAATATTTAGAATTCAGAAAAAAGCCATCAGAATAATTGCAAATTTAAATAAATATGATCATTGTAGAGAAACTTTCAAAAAACTTGATATACTTACCCTTCCATCAATATACATATTTGAAACTTGTTGGATGATTCACAAACATAAAAACAATTTTAGAACTAATAATCAAATCCACAAGTATCAAACAAGACAAGTTAACGAACTTTGCCTTCCTAACAATGTAAACAATTTATTATTTCAAAATTCACCGGTATGTCTAGGAAAAACTTTGTATAATAAGCTACCGGATAACATTAAAATTTTAACACAACCAAAAGTATTTAAAAGAAAACTTAGAAAGTGGTTAGTACAATATTCCTTCTACAGCATTAATGAGTACAAATCAAGCTGATCCCTGTCTCGTACATCTAAGACGGTCAGAGTTGTATTTTTATGATTTTCTTTTTTGCATGTGTTATGTTAAGTGTTTAACCGACGTAGATTTGTATTTAAATCGCATATGTGCTGTGTTATGTCTATATTTATGTTTATTTTTAATTTATTATATATGTTATTTCTATTTTGTAACAACACACAGTGTTTTTTAACAATAAAGAACTACTACTACTACTACTACTAAACGATTTGGCTTTACTGGAGTCATAGTCAGGTAGAAACTGATTGTTGGCTATTGCTTTTCTATCAACGCACACACTAACCCCACCGCGAATTCCCTTTTTAAAAAAGTGGTACATGTTAATGGCGGTCAAGAGTTCTAATTCTACCTTCGTAAATTTTAGCATAGCATCCCAAGTATATCCAGGGCTGGTTAAATAGTGGGCGGGGTCTAATTTATAATTTTTAAGTGACGATTTTCGAAAATTCTCAAATACATCAGCTAAAATTAAAACGTCGGATTTCAAATAAAGGTCTGAATAGTCTCCGAGCGTACGGCATTCAAACACGTCCCATACTCGTTGCGCACGCACATAATCATCCTCACTGAGCTCTTCTTCACGTAATTTATCAAAAAATTGTGCACGTGCCGGGAGTCTTTCTTCTTCTAATTTTGAAAAGGAATCTACGTAAGAGTACGGAAAAACACCCTTTTGCCTCATCAAATCAAATTTTATGTCCTGTACAAAATATTTTTTTATTTCTATGCATTCAGATGATGGAAGATTTTCGCCTAACTCCGCCAAAGAAGAGCTCATAAATCTAAAAGTATCAACAAACCGTAAACGAATAAACACTTTGTGAAGCCTATCACTTTGAGGGTCTGGAATTTCGTCAACTAACAAATTTTTACTAAAAGAAACGTACTTTTCTTTATTCTGAGCAATAACATCGAGCTCTTCGTTATTCAAAGCTAACTGTTTTACAAAAAGATGAGAATCATAATTTAAATTATGGAAAAAATAGGTATAAAATTTGGAATTTTGTAATTTAAATTGCATTGATAATGAGCAGCACCTCGATAAACGCCTGTTAGGTGACAATGATCCCGAACTTTAACATCCATATCATCTACAATAAACGGCTTCTCACATATAAAACAAAGAGCTGCATTTTCAAAATCTAAAAGTTGATCGGGATCGAGATCCAACATTGGTTTAACAATTTTTAAATGATTGCTGTATAAGTTGTGCACATCCCGTTCGATCATTTCTATAAAAATCCTAGAAGCATTAGGACCTCGATAACTTTCAAATTTGGAAAGAGAATCATCATGCAGGCATTTTATATAATATGCAAACGAGTAGGGTTCGTGTTCGCACGTTCGTACGGTATAATGAGTATTTGGGGCAGGTTCGGTAGTTTCAATAGGTTTTAAGAGAGTTTCAAAATCAGAATATATTACAAAAGGAACTGATAATTGTTTCTGATAATTTTGAAACTTGAGTATATTCCCCGGCATTTCCTTACCCAACCTATCCAACTTAGGCGTTATTTCGGGCAATTTAACTACAACACGCTCACAATCGTAACGACTATGATTATACAATTTTTCTTGAGAAGTAAAATAATTGAGACACCCGTCACAAAAAAATTTAGCACCACTTCTAGAATTGATTTGTTTGGAAAGCAGCCTCGAAAAGTTTTTGATCCAACAATAATGATTGTTGCCCTGCTCATCACTGAGTAGCAATAGATTTCTATGAACCTGTTTTTTGTTTTTCGTATAATGCACAGGGCCGACAATTTCGTAACAAGCCTTATTATTAGAAAAAACTAATTCTACAACATATACATTAATTGAAATAGGATTTTGGGACTCAAATTTATGAATGTCTTTTAACTTTACCGGAAATGTTATTCCTCGGAAGTCGAACAGCTCGTTGAAATTCGGATAGGAAGACGTGCGGTGGCTGGAGCCGGTAGGCACGGAGATAGCGGAGGTCAAAGCCCAAGCGAAGCAAAATTGGTCATCGTTTTGGACATTTATTATTGCCTTCTTCCGATGAATCTCCGGCGGCAACGGGATGTACGACGAGGCCCGCAGAGGGTTGTATTTGTTGATGCCCACCTCCAAAAACAGCCACCTGACGAGGACCCATCCAGTAGTAAATGGAAACACATATTAGTTTAGACAAAGTAACATTTTTATTATCCTTACCAGATTCACGTTCTTGAAATTCGCTGGCTTTTTGATCCAGAATGGATGTAAAATCATCATACATGTCCTCTAAATCGGTGCCAACGGTAACAATTACATTTTTGGAATTGAAAGACAACATCATGAATATCCTGCGACTCCAGAAAGTAATAGCCAAACAATTCGAAATTTAACTTCACCGAATTAAATTTTGATAAGTCGCGGGTAATGAGAACCAAAACTTTATTTTTTAATTCAGTCATAAATTCGCGTAAAACAATATGATGACTTTTACAGCTCACTCTGTAGGTAGCAAGGCGACATTTAAAAGCCGTTTGCAGCAACTGGACATCTACATCCTCTTCGGAGGCGACCTGGATGTTGTTTTTGTGACGGTTGCTGCGTAGGTGTCCTTGATACATCCGAGAAGGTATAGATTCACGGCAAGCATGGCAAAACACATCGTTGCTGCTCGACACTGAAATACATGTAACGTAAACGCACTATTACAATAAAAGAGCATTTAAATTACTTACCAAGCGATGTCGGTGGATTTATCCGCGTTCTCTTCACACCACTAGGTCCTGGTGCACCTCCGTCACCTGGACAGCTGTCTCGTTGGTGGCGGCGGAGAGCATCCAACCTGGTGAAAACTCGAGCACACTTAGAGCAAGTAAACATCATGAAAGCTAGAATGGTTTTGGTGTTAAACGCCCCGAACCACGCGAGAAGGTACCATTTACTCGGGGCAGGACCGAAAGGAATTAGGAGAGGGGATGGAGAGGTGGGAGATTGCCGAAAATCTATACTTTAATATTTAATCAGCTTCCATTAGTTGCAAAGCCTGTATCAATTCGGCCCCTGCCTCCTTGACCTGCCGCATGAGGCGCGCCTTCTCCTGGCCTGCGCGCTCCAGCTGCTGGTGCACGCGCTCCATCTCCTGACGCAGGAGCCCCATCTGGGTATCAACTTGAGCAACCTGCGTAAGCAGGTCCTTTCGTCTGTGAAAGACCTCTTCAATCCGCTGCTCCACATCAACGGGTGGAGAAACCGTCAGATCTTCGGCGACGGCTTCCACTAGATGGGGAGGCACTGGAATGTGGTCCAGGTAGAGAAGGAGCTCTTCTTCGCCGAGATTTGGTAACGGAGGTGCTGCTGGTGGCTGGGGCTCAGGAACATGTAGAGCGTATTCCTGCTGGACGGTACCCCAACCAGCGACATCCATGGTGGGCTGGAGGTTGCCTTCAGCCAGCACCTGTAACCATTTGAAGTGTTTGATTTATAAATTGATACTTTGTAAGCTTTCATTTTATATTTTACATTGTGCATGAGACCATACGCTAAAGAAATAATAATAATACCTGCGATGCGGTGGGCAGCTGCGTCAGCGGAGACGTTACCGGGCTCACATCCTTCTGGCTGTGTATTTCATACACCGCCGTCACGGGCATGTTTCGCACCTAGTTAATACTATATTAAGCAACAAATTTACTATTTAAATAATAATTAAACCGCTTACCTGTTCGTTGAGATCTTTCCTGTTGGTTTTGACCAACTTGACGTTGCTCAAAACCTTCACGTTTTCCGTCGACGTCGACGTCGACGGCACCGCAAATGGTCGAATGGATGTCTGCGTCTCCTTCTTCAGGGACGTCTTCGACCGCTTGGACGACGTCGATGGTTGTTTCCGCTTGGGCGTCTTTTTAAGGCACTTGTCACATAATGAACGGAGGTCCATGTCCCAATTTATCTGGGAGGCAAGGACCATCATTCCGCAATACACAGCACTACACAGACACAGAAACACAAAAGAATGATGCTTTGAAGACGCTCCGTGATATATATGCTACTGGGGGGGGGGGGGGATAACCGTGGTAACACGGAGTACATACCATTCCCACGGCGAAGAGACCTTGGCCTTTGAGCAAGGGTAATACCCTTGATGCTTTGAAGAAGCTCCGTGATATATATGCTACTGGGGGGGATAACCGTGGTAATACGGAGTACATACCATTCCCACGGCGAAGAGACCTTGGCCTTTGAGCAAGGGTAATACCCTCGCCGTAGAGATTAAATAAAAATCACAAGAGCAGTTTATGCTAATTTATGCTAATTTATGCAAATTTATGCAAATTTATGCTAATTTATGCAAATTTATGCTAATTTATGCAAAAAAAAATTCCGACGTCTCGGTCGCGCTTAAGCGCGACCGAGTCGTCGGTACGTCACGGACACGGGCACTTGTGCATAATTTGCATAAATTAGCATAAATTTGCATACCTTTGCACAAATTTGCATAAATTAAATTAGTTACCGAGAAAAGCATTTTGCGCATATAAAAAATTTTTCTAGTTATGTAAACAATTATTTTCCTAAAATTTAAGAATTTTATTAAGAATTATGGTTTAATATTTTAAGAGTGGGGTGTGGGAGTATATAACAGTCGCACATATTTTATTTTCACATGTGTAATTTTTTTTCTTCTAAAATGGTAGGGGGCGTTTACAATATATATATTCCGTTCGAATCATCAGCTCACCAGTTCCATCATGTTTCACTTAAAGCGTGAACGAAAATTACAGTTTCTAACACTGACCGATACGCGGTGCAGGAAATACATAAGTGTCGTGGATATAGAAAATTTAAACCGCTGGGTTTATGTCTATTGTCTTTGTATCATTTCTAAATCTTTTAATTTATTTTCCTTCCCATCTTTATTTTGTTGCGTTGCATTTTCCCCATCTTTTATCTCACTTTCTATCTCTTCCAAATCTACTAATTTTGATTCATTGATGTCATATAGTTCATCGTTGTTATCAAAATCAAAAATTAAGATATCTTGCTCATCACTGAGATCGACTTCATTGTTCAAATATAAATTTTCATCAATGAGCGTCAGTGCTCCGTCATTGTTAATTTCGTAAGTATTAACTGCTTTGTTGTAAGTATTCTGTTTTATGTCTCTAATTTCTTCTAAAATGTCTTCTACATTCCTAAAGTCTTTTTTATTAAGTTTATCTTCCAACAATGTTAACAGTTTTTTTGTTAATTCTAACTCATGTTACATTACTGGACTTTGCTTTAACGTTACCTGTAGGTTCTCTAACGTATTTTGTATGCATCTTAAATAATCTACCCCACTGGGATCAAAGCTACAAAAACGATGGGGAAAATGAAACGTCTAAAGACAAAGACGAAAATAATATAAATTCCCATGACAACGTTACATATTTATACCTAAAAATAGTGACCGACTATCGGGATGTTTGCAACCAATAGTCAGCCTTCAAACTTTGAACACGGCCGACTACTGGTTTTCAATTGGTTTTTTAGTAGTTTGAGTGAATAATTGCGATACTACATTTAATATCTATGTACATAAAAATTAAGGGTCAAAATAGTTAGTTTAGACAAATACCCAATAGTCAGCCCTGTGGCTGAGTACTAGATTTTGGCAAAACGCAAGTACCCAATACTCGGCCATAGCGAAAATTATAGTTTCTCTAAATATTTTAGCATTTTTTAGTCATAAAATATTAACTTTGACTCTTTAATTAACACTTATAAACCATCAACACTCAAAAACTTAACTTTTAAACAAAGTTATGGACTAATTTGTGTAAGCATGTAAAGTACAGAAAACGTTTGTTTTACCTACCAATTCTCAACCAACACAACACCTTCCCGCAACTTGATTTATGTTAGCCACAATTTTAAGGTTATTTTCTGTACTTTTTTTAATTGAGCGGGAGGAACGTGGCCGACTTCTGGTATAGTAAAAAAAATACAAAATAATATCGTTAGTTCTTATTATGTTGAACTTTTTGTAAAAGTGGTCGACTACCGGACGTGGCCGAAGAAGGGCACATTCACCCTAGTACTAGTAAAATAAAGTTACTTTATTTTACTAGTACAATAAAGTACCTGTACGTCAACTGTCAATGTCAAAATAAATTCTGTTTGAATACAACTACTAGCTAAGTAGCTAAGCAACAGCAAAAGCATACTGTGATATATGCAGTTTTTCAATGGTAACTAAATATTTTATGCCAAATTGTCAAATTTATAAATTGATTTTTTTTTTCGAAAATCGACCAATTTTAGCAGTCGAACATAAGGCTTTGTATGCATTTCGTACATAATTAGGCTTTTTGGACTTGCCCTATTTATGGGCCTCGCTCGCTGCGCTCACTCTGTCATAAACTATAGGGGTCGTCCAATAAAGACCTACATTATGTACTTATTACATAAGCTATTATTCGATAGAATTCTGTTTCATTTTTAGCAATGTTGTTATTTAAAAAAGTTGTTATTGCCATGGTTATGACCAATAGAATGGCCCATACCATACCATAGCAACAATATTGCTACGCAACAAAATCGCTAGAAATTCAAACAGAATCCCACTAAAATAGTGTTTAACAATTGCACTGTAATGGACACTGTCTCTAAAGCCGACGGTTTTAATATGTGTAACTTATTCCTTTTTAGATTTTTTCTTATTGCAAACAGACGTCGGCGTCGTCGAGTATTAATGTTTTTATTGTGGGGAAATGATGTTCATTGCAAATGTTGTACAATGGCGGTTTGTTCTTAATTGAAGCCAAAGTTAGCTCAATTCTCTTAAAATAACTGATTACGATAGTAATCTTTTACCTTGTTTTATTTTGTAAGTCATGGGTTTTAATAATTTATTTATGTCATTTATTTAGGGAAATTCTGTACGATTTTTTGCCATTTGAATGGCCGCAACAATGGCAATTACAAATTTGTTAAATAAAAACATTGCCAAATTATAATAAATAATTATTACAGTATAAAAATAATAAATAATTAATTATTACTCAATGCCTATAATTAAAAATATTTGAATTTCCGAGTGAGTACTCGTATATTGTGCAAACCGGCGCGGCGAGTTGAAGCCGCCAGTGGAATCGGTGTCTGTGGACGCTAGTGAAAACAACATTCAGAATATTTAAAAGGCAACACAGCATGGACTCGTGAAATGCGTGAAATATTCGCATTTTATACAGATGGGTTTCATATAATCGGTGGTATGTCAATGGCTTCCTTAAAACAGTCATATATAAATTTTGCTGTATATGAAATAATCTTACCCCTCTCAGGTTGCTTGTATTTATGACGCTTCAAATGAATTATATATTTGACTTGTACGTGCGTATCGCTTTAAATAGACCCGGGCTTCTGAGTGCCCGATGTATGTACCGGGCTTGGTATCTTCCATACTATATGTATATATATATATATATATATATATATATATATATATATATATATATATATATATATATATATATATATATATATATATATATATATATATATATATATATATATATATATATATATATATATATATATATATATATATATATATATATATATATATATATATATATATATATATATATATATATATATAGATATATACATATATACATATATACATATATACATATATACATATATACATATATACATATATACATATATACATATATACATATATACATATATACATATATACATATATACATATATACATATATACATATATACATATATACATATATACATATATACATATATACATATATACATATATACATATATACATATATACATATATACATATATACATATATACATATATACATATATACATATATACATAGATACATAGATACATAGATACATAGATACATAGATACATAGATACATAGATACATAGATACATAGATACATAGATACATAGATACATAGATACATAGATACATAGATACATAGATACATAGATACATAGATACATAGATACATAGATACATAGATACATAGATACATAGATACATAGATACATAGATACATAGATACATAGATACATAGATACATAGA